>VDFB02092355.1:0-15952 GCA_007258455.2 Sequoia sempervirens | reverse complement strand
CATTGTTATTGTAGGTTGTCATAGCTCCCCTCCATTGCTATGGTGATCTTGTTCTTATTTTTCCTCTCTCAGCTTCACAAGCTCATAGAAAGGAAGGTGATATTGTGTCTATTTTCTTATTTGCATTATCTTACTTGTAGAGTAGTTAATATATTGTCTATTCTTCTCATTAGCTTGTAAAGCTTCAAAACACAACCCCAAATTTTTCTTGTTACCTGCGGTGTGTAGGTGTGATTCATTTGTGAGAGCTTGTTGAGAACCGGACCTTTGGTAATTTGAATTATTTTTCTTTCTTCATCATTTTTCCATTAGAATAGTTTATATTTATAGTTATAGTATTATTCTTGTTGTACTTTACATTTCCATGCATTTCTATTAAACTATAAAACCAAAAATTTTGGGTTGTCAGTAGACTCTGTGTGTTTTAGTTTTACAACTTGACCCTTTGTCTATCTGAGGATGCAGTTTCTCTGAGACTCCAGTGCGACATGTTGAAGTTTGAACCACGTGTTGCCATCCTCTGGAAGAGAGCCATCCAATTTGCAAGTTGAGATCTCTATGGTCCACTCACTCACTTATAGTAAACCTCTGTCATAAAGCATAAGGAAAATAGAGCCCAGTTTTCCCTTCTAATTTAGCTTATTCTTTCTCTCTAAAGTTGAGGTAGTATTGAGGTAGTTTAGGGAAGTTTTCTCCCCATATAATTTTTGGTGTCTTAGAGACTTAGGAGCAGTGAATCCCCTTTCTCTACATTTTGGTGAACCCAGCATGAACATCCTTTTCATTTATGTGTGTCAGAAATTCATCTCTCGAGTCTTGGGTGCATTACAGATTCATGTGTCATGAAGCTTTATGAGCTTTAGGACCCAATCTATGACCTATGGACACGTTGTTAGAACAATTCTATGACATATAAAAATGGAATCTAGGAAGGTCACCTTTGATCAGAGCGATCCTTATTTTGAGGAAATAGTTTCAAGAATGTCTACTATATTTTTTAGTCCATTTGGGGAAGTTGCCCCTTATATTCCTTCACCGCCTACTTCGTTGTGCACCTCTTCTATGGAGGAAGAGGATGCTCTTGAAGTCCCTGCGGTGCAACTTATTTCCCTAGATAGAAGGCTTAGAGAATTTGAGTGGTATTTGAAAAAATATAAAAGTATCGCTCAAGAAACTATTGTTGTTAACAGATTAAGAACCATGTTGGATAAGGATCAGATAGGTGTAGAACTTCTCTAAGGTCTTGCATATATTGTGGATACTCATGTACCAACATACAATTCTAACCTGGGCATCACTCAAGATCTAGGCTCTTAAGTGGTACGATGCATAATAGTTTTGAAAATTTCATCGGCACAAACATGATACCGTGCGATGCATATGCCCGCATCATGAGATTCAGGATCACATCGATGATGGGACTATCTATCTCGATGGGTGGAACCATAACTCTAATAAATCTATGCCTAAGCCTAACAATGAACTATAGATTTACATAGATCCACTCCCTTGTCATTCTGCTAATTTGGTCACGCAGTCCTCTATGTCCTCTGAGTTGGTCTCATCTGAGTATGTGAGCATGGTATCATTCACACATATACCTCCTATAGAGAATGCGAGTGTTATTCTTGACATAACTTTTATCTCACATGATTTTCTACTAAACAAGGAGCCTTCTTCGTTGTATGTTCCTACCTAGATTAATGGCAACATCACGATAGGTGTTATGGTTGATCTGACGAGTTGAGTGAATAGGATAATTGAGGAAGCCTTGTTCATTAACACTCTTCATAAGGAGAAGTCTGATGAGTCATAGACCACTCTTCGTACTCATGAAGGGCCCTATGGGCACCATTTCTTTTTTAATCCTAGTTAGGCCTAAGCCATTAGATGTTTCATTTATTGTAATTCTAGAGTTTGACTTGTTTAGAGTTAGGCTAGGCATTCTATGGCTAGCCTCTATGAATGGGTTTGCCTCTGTAGTCCACAAGTGTTTTAAGTTCCCCCAAGAGGGTGCAGTGCACATTGTTCATGATACTAGGTATAAACCACTTATTTCACGTGGGGGCTTTTCTTTGGATCACTTTTGGCCTGCCCTAGTCAGACCCCTCCCACCAAGGGGAGATTTTTTGTATCGAGCTTATGTTAAATCTAATGTTGGGGGCTTGGTACCCAAATCTAGTTTTCCTATGTCTCCCTATGTTGTTTCTATGAAAGCCTCTATGATAGCGCATCATCAAGTTGTCTCTTAAGCTCTATCAAAAGGGAAGGAGAATCTTTCTCTCGCTCTGGAGCCTTCCCCTTATGCATCTTCTACTCCATCCCCTTCCTCTTCCCAACTTATGATGGCATCGTTGATTATTGCTCCTATTCCTTGCATGGGGAGTGGAATGGTGCCCACGTGGTAGAAGGTGAAGTGTTCAAATTTTTAGTTTCTTATTCTTACCATGGTTCCTCAACCCACCATATATGGCAAGGGCAAGTGTTACCATGGGTTTGTTCCTACGTCTCAACCTCTGCAACCTCCACTTGCTCCTCGAGCGATGAATTGGAAGAGGCTCGCTATCAAGGTGTCTTTCTTTGTTTCTCTTCCTGTTGCCATTTCTGATCATGTGCCTCCTCCTCCTACTCCTACTCAAGATACCACCCTTCCATCAACAACAATTGTGAAGGATGCTCCCATAGTAGAGTAGCAGCCTTTGGTCTCTTCTCAGGTTGCATCCTCCAACACTCGTAGCCGACGTAATAGACTTGCGCATGAGGACAAGTTTCAGTGAAAGGGTCTAGCCACATAGCATGCTGCCTTATCAAAGACTGAGAAGGAGCTTGTTGTCTTTGTTCATGTATCTTATGTTGTTTTGTCTACTCTTGTTTTTCTACTTTAGTTCCCATCACTTTTGTCTTGCTTCTAGCTCCTCCAGTGGGTCCTGATGATGCTCACCCCAAAAGGGTGAAACTATTCATCATTCCCTCCATGGAGCCTCCTCTTTTGATGTCCCTCCCAAACGTCCCTCCTTTTTTGCAACCTGTTGACATGCCCAAAAAGAAGGTGGTTCCTTCTGTAATTGCATCTAGTTTCTCCTCTGCTTCTACTTCTTCTATGGGGATTCAACATCCTTCGATGAAGCATAAGTTGGAGGATGACCTCACTGCAAGTGATGGTCATAAGAAGGGTTCATCTTCTTTGGGGTTTAGTTATGTTTTGTCTTGCATTGTCCTTTTGATAGAGGCAACCCCCGCATCGCCAGAGTTTGTCACTACCCATTTTGTTGACGTTAGTAGTGACTCTCGGGTTCCTTGTTTCCCCCCCGCTAAGTTGACACAAGGCACTCCTAAGAAGTGCATGTTCAACTTGGTGGATGATATCCCAACTCTATCCTCAATGTTTACAAGATTGATGACCTTTGCTTTACAAGAACTTGGTGAAGAAGACCTTTAGGGGCCTTCTTCCTTGGCTCTTGTTGTAGGCGAGTCATAGGGTACTTCCATTGCTATCTCGCCCTTGTAGGCTCATCCTCCCTCCCCTTATAATGATCTAGATTAAGAGCAAGATGACCTGTTGTTCAATTAGGACTAGGGTGGTGCCTCTTCTACATTTGTAGATTAGATTTGTTTGTGTTTTTGTTCCTCCATGCTTGTCTTTTTATGTTTTTGGTCCTACCTAGAAGACCCTTTCTATCCTTGTAGATACTTGGATACAAGTGCAAAAATCTGTCACACATTTCTTCTATTTGTGCATGATTATTTTATATGTTGTAATCTTACTTTTCGATATTGGGGAGGATACAAAGCGTTGGGGGGATTTAGGCTTTCTTCCATGTTGACCCAATTTTTATTTTACTTTATCTTCATGTGTCATTCTTCATGTTTTGAGAAATTTGGGGATTGATGAAAGTTCATATATATTATATTATATCTATCTATTTATATTTCTGGATAGCTCTTACCCTGAATTCTCAAATCCCCTTGTCTCTTGATTTTTTCGTTTCTACTTGTTTTCTTCTTGATGTTGTGGTTTCTATGTGTTGTCACTCATGTGTGTGAAAATATACCACAAATACATCTCGTCATGTATCTCGTGACACAACATCTCTTGTCTCTCATTTCCCTTCTTATGATGTCATGTGCTCCTTTGTGTAGCCCACATCATCCTAAGGGGGGCTATCATGCTTGTCTAATTTTCAACATGGAGAATTCTTTCAAAAGGATTCCTTGGTGTCATATTTCTTTACAATGAATTCCTTGACAAAATAATCCCTTGTTGAAAATCCTCATTTTCCCAAAGGATGTATTCCCTCAAAAATTACTCCTTTCAAAACGATACCTTGGTGAAAGAGTTTGAAAATTTTCCTTTTGAAAAAGGAGTATTCTTTCTAAAAAGAAAGTATGAAACTTTCCTTTCAAAAAAGGAGCACTCTTTCCAATGGATTCCTTGACAAAAGATGTTTCAAAAGGATTCCTTGATGACATAATCACTTCTAGAAAATCTGATGTCTTTCAAAAGGTGTATTCTTTCAAAAGAGCCCCTTGGTGTCTTGATTTCTTGAAGGGTTCCTTGCTGAAAGAAGCCCTTTTTGAAATCCTTCTTCTCAAAATAATTCTCTAATGTCTTAAAATTGGTGTCTCATATATGATATTTGATGTCGTGTGTCTTGGTGTCAGACATCTTATATCTTGGCAGCTAGCTTAGGGGTATCCTAACTAGACCTATCTTTTCTGTGATTATCTTGCAATGCAATTTTTAGTAGCCACATGCTTATCATATGATCAGATTGTGTCTTGTGTCTTATCTAATCAGACTATGTCTTATTATTCTAGCTTGTGTCAAATGGTGTCTTATTATCTTATTAAATTGTGTCTATTATGATTTATTTTTTCCTAGTATGTTTTTCTACAACCTAAGATGTTTATGGTGAGATCGCAACTAGCTTTGTAGGATCGAAGAGTTGTGTCATCTTTGCATCTAGGTGGAGCTCCCTCTTTCACATCAAGGTATGTCAGATGGAAGGATTGCTTCCTCTATGATTTTAGTAAATTCTCTTCAACCTCTTTCTATTTTAGCTCACATATGCATTGACACATATGCTCGCTAAAGTGGAGGCAGAATGTAATGGCATAAATTTGCACCCCATGCAAATTCCCATTAATTTACCCTCATTTTAGCCTTACAATTTTGATAATGCAAAAACCTATCATATTTTCCTCTCTTTTTCCACATGTCCTCATCATTCTGTGTTAGTGAGGGAATTTCTATTAGGGATTCCCATGCGTTGCACATACATCTACACATTGTGCTTTTTTTCAGAGAGAATTCTCCAGTCAAGGAACATTAGAGTCATTATGATTCTCTATCGACTCTAGATGTAATGTCCCTCTTCAAATCTTGACCACTAAGAATGACCTTTTGCCTCCAAATTGGTCTTTTTAACCTCATTCTTGGACTCTATCAAGCTCTCTCTTGATTCTATCAACTCTCTTGAACCTTCTATCACTCTTGCTTGATTCTCCATCACTCTCTTGGTTCTATCAACTTCATACTTTACTCCTACATCATCTTGCTGCTCTAGTGCCATTATTATTGCAGGTTGTCAAAGATTTACTCCATTGACATGGGAGCATTGTTCTTCTCCTTCCTCTCTCATCCTTGAGCACTCATAGAAAGGAAGGTGATATTGTATCTGTAGACAGTGAAAAAATGTCCTAATCGATATTATACACTTGAAACAGATTTACTAACATCATTTCCTCTTTAACCCCTCCCTTTTTTTGCTCAATTGATTAAATTAGCCTAGTTATTTAATTAATTGCATCATTTTCATCTATTAGCCTAATTGATTTAATCGAGTTAATTCATCCCCCTCCACATTAATATTCCATCTCATTAAATTAAATACATCAAAATGCTTAATTTAATTCCCTAAGTCATCTTATTTAATTAAATAACCTAATTAAATAACCCTAAGTTATTTAATTAAATATCAAATCCATCTCTCCCTCATTTATTAAATCATTTAATTTAATAAATATAACTTTAATTCTTCAAATCCCCTAATTGCATAATTAAATCTTGTTTAATTAGCAATTAAACTAACTTTCCTCTAGGCAAAGGGAATATTCCCATGGAATATTCCTTATCCCCTTTTTGCACGATTAAAACTCTCTTTTTTTTAAACTTGCAAATTGTCTTTTTTCCTCACCCAAAGAGAATATTCTTATTCCTTCATCATTTGAAAAAGGGATATTTTCACTTGGCTTATTGAGCAAGTTTTAACCTTCAACCTTTTGAACAAGTCACCCTTAACCTGTGTGAGCAGGTCAAAAGTGTGTTTGTTTGAGGCAAGTGTGAACCCTTGATTAAAATCTCATCATGCATTCTCATCCATTGATGAGAATCCATGATCCATGTCTTTCATCCCCTTCATCTTGAAACCATTGATTTATATTTTCAATCTCAACCCTCCATTTCTCATTTTCTTTCCTATAAATAGGTCACTATTTGGAGGCAAATGGATCCATCTTTCAATTGCAAACTTATGTTGTTGAATCTCATACACACTTACACTCATATTTACTCACTTTTTAGCTTACTTTAGTTAATTTTAATTGCATAGTAGCTTAGAGCATCCATTAATGGCTTCCATGCATTCATTTTAGCTTGTTTATAAATTAGGGTTTTTCATTTTTTAGCATACCTTTAGCTTAGATTAGCTTAGCAATAGCATGATCAGTGCATCTTTAGCATAAAATCATGGTAACTTAGCTTGAATCATATTCATTTTAGCATAAACTAGGTTTTCATACATCCATCACAATGGTTTCATCGATTCTCCTCCATAGAATCGACTAAAACAGGATCACTAATCACAAGATTGGGAAAGGGTCATCATTTCACATCAACACAACACCAATTCCAAAATAGGATAAGTTTCAGATGGGTTAGATTAGGAATTTAACTGTTTTCTTAGTTTGTAGCTTTCAATTTCAGTAAAATGCTTAGTTTAATTTTCTAATTTGAATGATCTTGTTTGTAGATGTAGGTTTGTTTGGAGAAGTTATGCTTTGATTCATCATGAATCAAGTGTAATCGACCCTCACTGGAATTTCCTCGTCTCACAATGTCTATTTGCTTATTTTTATTATCTTACTTGTAGAGTAGTATTTAGATTATCATTGCTCTCTACTAGCTTATGTATGTTCTCTTCATTTATTTATCGCCTTTTCTACAACTTGTGGTCTATTGGTTATTTGTGGAGGTGGGAGCACCAAAACGGGGGTTTGATTGAGGAAAACCTCAAAACATAGCCCCAACAGTTTTCTTGTTACTATGTGTAGGTGTGATTCATTTGTGAAGAGCTTGTTGGAGAATTAGATGTTCGGTAAGTTGGAATTCTTCTTCTTTCTTCATCATTTTTCCATTAGAATAGTTATATTTATAAATTTATAGTATTCTTCTTGTTGTACTTTGCATTTTCATACATTTCTATTAAACCATAAAACTAGAACCTTTGAATTGAAAGTAGACTCTATGTGTTTCAGTCTTCAACTTGACCCTCTATCCGTACAAGATGTCAGTGCATCTCTAAGACTCCATCACGATGCGTTGAAGTCTAAACCATGTGCTTCCATCCTCTGGAAAAGAGTTGTCCAATCCACAATCTGAGACCTCTGTGTTCCACTCACCCACTTATAGTAAACCTTTGTCATAAAGCATAAGGAAAAAAAATCCTGGTTTTCCCTTCCTTTTCAACTTGTTCTTTCCATCTAAAGTCAAGGTAGCCTTGAGGTAGTTTGGGGAAGTTCACTCCCTATAGAATATTTGGTGTCTTAAAGACTTAGGAGTAGCGAATCCTCCTTCTCTACAGTTCTTATAGAAAATTTGTTGGTTTATGTACTACAAAGAGCCAATCAATTGAAGCTCATACTTGGTATCTCAATTCCTTAGAATAATGTTATCATTAACTCACACTTTTTTTATGAAAACTTGTTATTTATTTAAAATTTGGAAATGAGATAGGGAATACACAATAGATATTGATATCTATGTTGCTTTGTCTCTAGATCTCAATTAGCCAAACATAACATAAAAATTTAGATGTCAAAAAGTAGTCTCATTCCCCAATAGATTCCTTGAGATTTGAAGCAAATAAAGCATGATAAAATAATGTAATATATTGATAACCAGGTTAGATTCACAAACTCATTAACTAAGATGTGGAATTGGTATCTTGATAAACTAAAAAAAATACTTTACTAGGAAAATAATTTCTTTTAATGGTTGACAAAATTTAGGTGGCTATAAATTCTTCCTTTTCACTCATGTTTACTAATATTCATGTTGGATGCCTTCCAACAAAGGATAGGAAGAGCTAAACAAAATAATTACATAATCTATTTGGACCAAATGGGATGGTAATATTGGGTTTAGGGCTACTTCCTAGTCTCATTGCATCCAACCTAGGTCTAAAGGTTGGTTGAGAATTATTGACCCCAAAACTTAAGGTTTATGTTTAATTGTTAAATGGATCATGCGAGAAGTTATAAGTGAAGAACCATGGAATATTTTAGTATGAGATAGAATAAATACGAATACTCTTAAAGGAAAACTAAAAAATCTAATTTGGTTAAATAAGATCCTTCTTGCTTCTTTCTTTCCAAATCAAAGCTTCCTTTCCTATCTAATCAATTTGGTTGGAAATCCCAACAACATGTTTGTCCCCTTTTAAAATGGAAAGAAAAATCATTATAGCATGATTTTAATTTTTCCTCTTCATATATTTGGTAGAGAAAGCACCTAATTTATCACGAACCTTTTTCCATCAACATATCTAAATAGAGTTATTATTTGTTCAAGAAAGAGATCCAACAATTTGACACATTATGGGACTTGAAAACATTGAGTTGGGCTCCTTAGCTAGTTACTAAAGATTGTTTTGGTTTGAGAAATAATTTTAAACAATTTATATCTTTGTATATTCCTTAGTCCCTATTGAGATAACTATTAGACTACGTACCTCAACTCTATGATATTTTTTAAAAGATTCACATTAGCTATCTACTCATTTTTTCTCATACTTTCCTTTAAATAAAATATATCTTTTTCTGACCTAATATTAAATAGAGATGTAGACTTAGTGATAATTTTTGGGTAATATGAAATGATCATTTTTAGAAATCTAAAGTTGGTAGTGATGTACAATTGTTGACTTAGAAAAATTTACATAGAAAATTGCCTATTCAAGACATTAAAATATAGAATGGTTCAGGTATTTGCATGTTCATTTTTATAGTTAAATGAAAGAATGAATAATTTATTTTGGGACTTTACATTTGCTAAAATATACTTTTTTGCTATTTTTAGAGGTTTTCTAGCTATTTTTGTCATATTTTAATTCAAAAGAAGATTTGTTTAGAATGGAAATATTGTAGAATAATATGATTACTGATAATGTTAGGTATGTTATCTTGATATACTTATGAAAAATGAAATGCTCAACAATTTTTTGCTAAATTTAAATTTCATCAAGAAGTTATAATTTCAAGGCTTTACTCTAGCATATTTTTTTGGGTTTCTTGTCTATTTGTCCAACTATAATAAAGGATAAAGAGGAGAAAATATATCAAGGCCAATTGAAAAAAATAAAAAAGTAAATTAATTAGATCCAATATGATGAAAAGAATTTAATTCTTTCACTAAAAATGCAAAGGATGTTGAGATTTATGACTTGATAGTTTTGGTTTTCAACTACTATTTTTACTAGTTATTGTTTTTATCCATCTATATATTTTTATGTCATTGTATCTTTTTTGTATTGCTAGACTTGCAATATTGTATAGTTTTACTTGATTCTATGTGGAACACTTTATTGGTTGTCATCTTCTTATAATTTCCAGCTTTATTCAATAAAAAAAAAAATATCCATCTTCTAAATCCATCTTATATATTTAAACACAAATGAAATAATATAAAAATGTTGTATGAATTCTTTAATAGTGGGATGATTCAAGGTTAACATCTCATCCATACTTCCTACTTCCAATACATGGAGGAGCACGAGAATAATCTATCTCCTCAATTTGTTAACTCCTAGTTGAATAGAAAGTTTGTTGTTGGAGGGGTTAGCTTTATTGTTATAGAGGAAATGATAGGGAAAGCCAATGACCTGGGCTAGGATGGGAGGAAGGTCTTGAGGTTTAGAAAATATAAGAGATATATTTTATTGAGGTCTTTTTGGAAAATGGCTTGAAGTAGTGTAACAATAAAATGGCTACAATAGATTGGATAAGTTTTCACCTTATAATATATTTTTCTCTTGAGGGTAGTGATGGGATTTATAATTGGCTAGTTTCCTATTGTTGTTTCATACTTTTAGCATTTCTTTCTGCTAAGCTTTAAGACATTACCAAGACCTTTTATACCTTTCATATACTTTTAAGTAGTTTTAAGCATTTGGAATGGAAACATGTTATGTTAATATGTGTATGAATTATTTATGAATGCCTATGAAGTTTAGTAGGATTTTATGTTTAATTTATGGTTGTTAATAATGAGAATGCCTTAGGAAAGAAGACTAACATTTGCAGCAAAGAAAATTTTCAACCTACAACAACAAGCTTCTCAACCCATATCATACGAACTGCAATTTGTTGCAAAGAAGAAGTCAATTGATTGGGGCATGACACTTTCAAAGGAAGATGGAGGTGACAATTTACTAATTAGTTTGTGAGTCACCTCATATTACTCTTACCTACCAATAAGACAACTAGGAGAAGAAGAAGTCTATTTTCAACAAGACTGAATTATGACAGAGTTGTTTTGTTGACACTTTTTTGTTATAAACGATTAAGTTTGTTGGGCATAATATCCTTGTTTGATTCCTACACTCCTATTTCAGTAATCATTAATTTTTGTTTTAAGAAGTTGCATAGACGGTTGTCATTGCACCAAAAGATCGACCTGTTAATGCTCGATATAATCACCATAGTTAATTAATCCATGGGAGGCAGTTAAGCCATGTCACGAACCCAAGTGATGCACTACACAACACACATAAACCAAGGGCGCACACCTTGCAACAATCCCCCCAATGCAAGCGAGGGGTTCGAACTTGTGACCCAAGCTCTGATACCAATTGTTGCATAGATGATTTTTGTTGGACCATAAGATCGACCTGTTAATGCCCGATACAACTTCCATAGTTAATGAATCCACAAGAGGTGGTTAAGCCATGTCATGAACCCAAGCGATGCACTACACAACACAAGGAGACCAAGGGAACACACATTGCAACATAAGACTGAATCCTCTTCCTATTCTTGAGGAAGAGTTGACATATGTTCTTTAGTTTGCTTTTAGTTCATGAATAATGCGACTCCCTCATAGACCATATATAGTAGGATCCCCTGTCGAGGAGGAGAACTAGTAGTAGCAGTAGTATACGAATAGTAGAACACCATATGTGTTATTCAACAAGATTTCCAATAGATTTCCTATTAGATTTTGTGTAATAGTTCTATGTTTAGAATGCAATAAAAGAGAATTGATTTGATAATATGCTTTGATGAGTAAGTGAGTGATTGAAAAAGTCTTATGGAAGCAACAACTCAAGCAAGGGCCATTTGAGGTACTGTTGAACCACTTCAATTTTAGCTATTAGATTAGATGACGTGTTGTGAATTCAATTGATAGTTTTCTGATATATGATTATGAATTAATGTGTTACAATTTTTGAATTAGAATATGTAGATCAATGTTTTGTTTCATACTCCAAAGGCTAGCTAAGTGAGGACACACACTATAGTGTAACAGTTAATAGTTACAGTCTTAAGCATTAGGTACCCATAGAAAAAGATAGTTATTTGTATTATTTTACCTTGTTTTTCGAATTATCAGTTTATTCTAATTTAAATCTTTTACTATTTTTGGATGTGTTTATTCACCTATACTCAATCAATGTAGGATGTTTAGAATCTATGAATGCATATACATTTCTAGCACTATCTAAAGTTTTATGACTCCTCGGTTGATGATTTAATGTATCCCTCTTGTGAATGATGAATTTCTTAGTTAGGGATCCTCAAATCCTCTGAGTTGTGTGCATAACCAATAGCACCAAGTTAATTAGGCATTAGAGTTGGCTCCATAGGTAGACTTTTTACTATTCATTAGTACCATTTCTTGCTCTTGGACTACATATGTATGAAATTAGGGTTAGATTCCCATTCTTTCTATTATCCTCCATGGATAAGTGTATTAAGGAAGGTTCCTCACCCCCCTCCATCAAGGTTTGATCTATGCTTTGTACCAATATAATCTCTACCATACCCCTTCTCTTCTCATGGGCTCCTCGTTTGTTTTAACCTAAATCATGGGAAGGGTAAAAAGAAAAAGGGGGCCCAATTCTAAGGATGCCTCTAAGGTTTAAAAAAAAATACCTCTTCCCTTGAAAAAATCCTCCTCTCCCTCAAGTTGAAAGGGGACAAGCAACTTGGGTCTATGTCTAATACTTCCAGAAAGATGGGTAAATGTAAAATTAGGGAAGAAGACCTTAAAGAGGACAAGGATTATGAATCATCAAACTCAGAAGAAATTAAAATTTTAAAAGAAGCTTGTGGTAAGGCTCCTAGTGGTGGAAGAAGACCTACTAGACTTACAAAGGCATATGTGCAGGACAAAGGGGTTAAATGTAGCATAAGCAAGGTTGAGGGGAAGGTTAGTATGAACATTGTGCAAGACATTGCCTCTAACTCTCATAATCAAGAGTCCAAGAAAGAAAGCCAAGAAAATGAATCTAAGGAGTATGAATTTTTACCAACCTTGTTCAAAACAAGGAAGAAGAGAAACATGAGACGAAGGTGGGGTCTGAGGAGTTTGATAAATACGATATGAAGACCTGGATGACATGGGTCTTGCTACTTTAGATAATGTTCAAAATGAGGATGAAGAGAAAGAGGAGATGGAGGTGGGCTCTAAGGAGTTTGATAATGACTTGTTACTTTTGATGAATTATATGCCATAATTGAAGATCTCAAAGTTAGAGTGACCTACTTAGAATAGGGGCATGATAAAGATTAAGTTTGTGACAACTACTGTGATCATAGCAACAATATGTATGATGCTATGAATTTGTATTAGAACAAATTGGTTAAAGTGAAAAAAGTTATGAACAACTTAGTGAAGGTGACTAATGATATGTTGAAAAGAACTTTATCAACATCTCCACCATCACCACCTTGAAGGAAGAATTCAAAAAGCGAAAGAATGAGGAGGAAAAAGAAGAAAAAAGAAAAAGAGGTAGATGATGAAGGAATATAAGGCTCTTAGTGCTACAAACTAGAACAACAATATGAACTCCTTGATCTTTGATTAGGAAAACTTGGTGGTTATTCAAAAGATTCAATTTCTAGGTTTGTGTTGCTTTAATGTTGTTTCTTTGTTGTTTTTTTTCTTGTTTTTCCTTTTGTTCTTAGTGGGTGTGTTGACAACTTGTTTTTGGGTTGTTGCTACGCTGTTCTAGTTATTTTTTTTAATCTTTATGTTGTTCTTATAGAATTATTTATTCTATAAAAGACTAGGACCCTTTCCCAACTTATTTAATAAAAAGCATCGCATCCATACTAAAAATGATCCCTATCTCATATCATCTTTATTTTTATCATAATTATATACATATTGTATAAAAGATTATATAATAGATTTTACAATTCTAAAAATTTATTGGATTTGCCTGCCTCTAAAAACATGCATGTTTGACAACTGCCTTAACAACCCACCTAACCACCGGAAACATGATTGATTGAAAGAACTTCATGTCTCCTCCTCCCACCCACAACTAAAATTCCCTCTAGTCATGAGCTTCATCCTCCCATCCACCCTAGCTAGGATATGAATATGTGTTAGCACTTGTGGGCCATTGGTTTAGAGTTGGATGAAGGGCACCCCCACTACGACGACATTGAGGCATAGGCATATTGTACGGGAACATAAAATACGTTTAGAGAATACCCGTGAGGTATCTGCCCAGATCAATGCCCGATAACCAAAGGTGGAAGGATATAGGGCAGGCCAAGGTAGTTGTTGGGTGAGAATAGAAGGTTCCATGTAAAAAGACTTTTGATTCATTTGTAAAATTAGATAGTTCATAAAAAATTAGTAATTCTTAAATACAAATACTCATCACTCTTAAAAAAAATCAAAATATTTAATAAGAAACAATAAAAAGAATTTAATATAATGGTCTAAAAAACCATAAATTATAGTACATAAAATAGCATTCAAATTCAGCTTTTATATATGTATAATGGTGTTTCTTGGGGAATGTTTAAGGTCAATAAATGCAACGTCTTGAATGAAATTGAATTAAAATCAATGGGGTGGATGGTTCCTTGGAAATTATAATTAAACATCACCATTTCTTATGTATTTCAAAATTTCTAGGTTTTTCTTAAATACATCAAATGCTTGTATAGATAACCATTTTAGGTTTGAAAGTTTCAAAAACAATTCATTATAGAATGTGTGTGAATGCTTAACTAAGTGTTAGTTATTTTCTTGTTATCTGTAAATTTATTGAAAAAAACACAACATCAATAAAAAAATACATTGAGGAATTACACACTAATAATTTGTGAATATCTACCTATTCCTGCAGTCTAAAAAAAAAAAAATCCGTGAATATCTATCAAGGCTTTTGTTGGAGTGCTTTGAAAAAAAAGTGTAATTATATTATTAAAAATGAAAATAAACTTTCTCTAAAGAGTTACCTTGAATAATTAATGTAATTCATGAATTTAAATTAATCTAGTTAATTGGAGTTGAGGGTGAAATATTATAATATTAAATATTATATTAAAAAATTAAATATAATAAAAAATATATTTGGATTTTTATTTAAAGAGAGAATATAAAAGTTGTTTATTTGTGGAA
The DNA here is from genome assembly GCA_007258455.2 of Sequoia sempervirens. Lineage (NCBI taxonomy): Eukaryota > Viridiplantae > Streptophyta > Pinopsida > Cupressales > Cupressaceae > Sequoia > Sequoia sempervirens. The sequence goes on along the minus strand of VDFB02092355.1, from coordinate 1,029 downwards.
TTGAATCATTACAATTTAAAAATTGAAGATCTGTAATATAGATAATATTTGAATTTTGGGTCACTAAGATATGAGCATGAATATGTCTTGTCACCCACAAATATGTACTTGATGATATGTATTTTCCCATCTTTTGACTTTTTGAATTATTAACTCTCCATTGATTAATACGAAATAGTGATATACTTTGGGGAGATTATCAAATCACTAGGGTCAAGTTTTCTTAGGTCAACCCCCTTGTTGGACTTGCTTTACAGTTTTGGACATGATTGGTAGACAAAAGGCACAAATGCAAGTGACCTAGATGCTAATTTTGATGCAGCAGTTTGATTCCTTCTAGTGCTTCAATTGAAGTCTTCCTAGAATGATACAAATAGTAACTGAAGACACTTGGATTTGAATTGGATCTCCTTGAATGATAAATGAATTCACATCAAATGTATTTAAATGCCACTACATAGAAATAAGTCATGTGAAATGTGTACCCAGTTAGCTCATACTAAGAATGGAATGGCTAGAAATTGACAAAATTTGAATTGATTTTTTTTAATTTTAAAGGCCAAATCCACATAGAGTTAGATTGATTTGATACTATAGGATTGACCCAATATAATGAAATGATAATATCAATGTAGATAAGGAATGTCCATACATGAGGGTCATAATAAACATCAAAGGTTTTTTAGTGTAGAATAAAAGCTAGTTTTGAATGAATGCATTCACCATTCTTATATCCCTAAAATCTATAATTGGTAACATCTAGATGAGTGGCTCAAATCATACATGCACCAATCACATTAATTGATGTTATTTTTCCCACTTAAAATTTAATGTAAATTTTCCTTTACCATGTAGGTAAAAGATTTTGGTCTTTTCCTAGCTTGTTGCATATTTGTACTTTTAGTGAACCTCAAAACCTTGTCACACTTTTTCACTTTTGGTGAGCTAGCAAACATTCAAACCTTGTTGCACTTTCAAAGATTTCACAATCTACTAAACTTAGATAAAACCATAACTTGCTACACTTTT
>VDFB02092354.1:0-20291 GCA_007258455.2 Sequoia sempervirens | reverse complement strand
GTACTAGCCACTACGTGGCACTTGTTAATTTTTTAATCCAGCCACATACAACTAGAATTTGGCACAAACACATACTCTATAACATATTAACATGCATATAGTTTTCTATTAGTGTAATCCTTGCACCTCCTTCAGGTGCAAGTGCTAGTTATTAGATAGAATAAAACAATTTTAAGATATATTAACTCTGGTATCCTGTTAGTCTTATCATTTTTATTTCTATTTATATATCTTTGTTCTGCCTCATATCTATATTAGTATATCATAGATATCTTGCTTAGATCTTGGACTTAATTTAATTTCTTGTTTTAATCTTTTCATACTTTTTGGATCATTTTATAAATTATAGGCTTATTTTATCTGTCTTTTAATTTTTAAAGTATTTATGGTTTATTTTGCTTTCTTTATTAATTTTTATATTTTTATTATACTTCTATTTTATTTTATTTTATTGCCTCCCTCCTCCCATCTATCCTACCTCTCCTTTTAAAGCTAATTATGCAATCCAATTTTTAATTCTCCTCTTCCTAATGATGGATCACTGAGTGTAATTTGAAACGTCGAGCAAAAAATATACACGGTTTAATCCATAAACATAAACTATTCATATTGATGGACTAAGAAAAACTAATACCATTCATGTTAAAGATTTTTTTTATTGATTCAAAACAACTTAAGGGGGTTACACGTGTGGAACCTCTCTAATTTCTAATTAACTTGGTGCTACTAGGTATACACACAACTTAGAGGACCTGAGAATCCCTAACTGGAAGTTCATCTTTCACAAGAGGGTTGCATTTAATTATCAACCAAGGAGTCATAAAACTTTAGATAGTGTTGGAAAATATATGCATTCATAGATTCATAGACACATCCTACATCAATGGAGTATAGGCAAATACACATGTACAAAATACAGTAAATATTGGAAAGTGAAATAAACTTGCTAATTCATAAAATAGAAAAATATAAATGAGTAACATGAGAGAGAGAGAGTATTTTAAATTATATTATTTTAAATATTTAATGTTAATATCTATTTAAACTACTACAAATATACAAATAGAGAAGTAAACAAATGGAAAAAATAAACAAAGCTATTGTACTTTGGGACAGGCAAAACTACTTTATAATCATTTTTTTAATATATCTTTTTGCCTTCATGTTAAAAAACATAGATGGAAAAAAGACACAAAGCTATTTTACTTATTTAAGAGTTATTTACTTTAAAACTATTTTATTTACTAAATACATACATGGACACAAATTTTTCATTTACATTTATTAATTATTTTATTTTATGTATATTGTTACCTTTTGGTAATACACTTGTTTTTCTTTTGTATGTAAGTTTCAATTTTATTTTTGAAAATCCACCTTCATTATCTCAGTTATTCTTTGCTTTGTTTTTACTTTGAGATGGACGATTTGGCACTTAAACTGGATGATGTTGAGAGATCAACATACTTAAGTTTTTAGCAGATCAGATCCTGTAAACTCACCTCACATTGAAATTGTGTTGTTAAGATATGGCAATCAAACCAGGAACTGTGTTTTTAAGATGTGTTAAGTTTTTAGCAGACCGGATCCTGTAAACTCACCCATGTACATTGAAACAAAAATGTTGTGTAGTTGTAAAAAACACAAATTAAACACATGTAATTGAAAAAGCAAAAGAAGGAGAAAAACATGTATTTTTGCTAGTACGAAGTATTTTTAATATTTTCTCTCCTTTCAAATTGCAAAGAATTTCCTGTTTGAAGCCCATAACTTACCCTTGGACAACGCCATGCCTAGCTGTGTAAATGTCATATTATCTTAAGTACTAGCAATGTTGGGTTGGAAAGGTCAATGAAAATCATTAAATGACATCCTATAAATATCATTGTAAGGTGAGTTGTATTATCTTGCAACATTCTGGAATCCCACTTTGGAGAGTCCATAACAAGAACTAATGAATTATTATTAATGAAAACATATGATTTCAAGGTCCTCAAAATTCATTTATTAAAGGTGATTTTACCTGTTAATTATCTACAAGCAGGCTACCCTTCCTTACAGTTTAGAGTCTTCCACAGAATATGGCTTTCCACTTTGACTTATAAACTAAGTTACCAGTTAGGGTTTAGGTTCGAGCGTTCTGGCAAATGTTTTTTGGGGTTGGGTTTGTTAATATAAAAACATATAAAAATCAGAAATATATACATATTTGCAACAGTAATTAAGTTCAAAATACACCACCGTATTAATAGTCAAATAACATAGCAAAAATACACCACCACTTTCATAGTCAAATAATAAAATATTAGTGAAACTCAAATGTCATGATATAGATTAAATTTCAAACATAATAATGTCAAGTGTTTATAATTAGCCATCGTTGATCATTGATCAAATAACATATGGGTCATCAAAAATATCATCATCACCATCCATATTAGATGATGCATGTAGTGGTAAATTAGAAGAACCACAAATAGCGTTAGTGGCACTTGCACAAGCACTACCACTAGCACTCTTATGCTCACTAGCTACCTCAGGTTCATAGTCATCATCAACATCAAGCAGCTAAGTGGCTTGTGGAAGCATCCATGTCAAGACGCTCTAGCTCGATATCCCACTTTCTTGTGTCTCCTCCTTTGTAGGAACTTTGTGTGTAATAAGGTGCAAGTTTGAATGCACATACACCAAGTCTGCCTTTTTTTGAATGTAGTCTATTGCGCTTTATTGAGTGGATGGAGGAGTATGTGCTGCAATTCCTCTCAGAAGAAGATGAACTAGCAACCTATTAAGACCAAATTAAATAGTTAAGAGTTACAAAATTTAACTAATTAAAATATAAATAAAAATAAAAATTACAAAACATAAAACATAAATTTAAAAGATAAAGCTTTTGACTATAAAACTTACTTGGGATTAAAAAATTATTGCAAGAGGTTGTAGGTATGTGTATTCTTGGCCATGGAAGTACCACCAACTATGAGCATCCACCCTATACTTGTCTTGAAGAGCATCAAGACCACAATCATTGTAGCATGCAAAAGCCATGAACTTAGCCCTCATTAGATCACGTTGGTCACGATCAATGAAGAGTCTATGAAGTGTTGCCTTGTACCCTTGAGCCACTTTAGCATCTCTATATGGGGCAACTCTTGATGTCACATAAAGTAGCTCAACACTATAGTATTTGGAACTCAATGCAAAAGCAAGAAGATAGAACGGAGTGGTCATTTTGTTCCATCTCTCTACAATGATTTGGTGGAGCTCTTTGAAGAACTTTTCTTTGGTATCTTCCTCTTTTGCATTGATGATGGTTTTCATCTTCTCAATCATTGAGTCAATGCCATCATATACTTCACCCAAACAAGGTCTATCCATGTCAATATAACGGACCATGCTCAATATGGGTTCAATGAAACTGAGGAGATACTCAACACGATCCCACCAACTGTCATCTAGGACCATTTGCTTAACCTTAGTTGCCCTTTCAGTGCTAGATTGCCTCCATATTGACCAATTAGGGTTGATGACCATATTAGAGAGAGCCTCACAAACCTTCACAAGTCGTCTCAACACAATTGTGTTGGAGGCAAAACGGGTCTCAACAACTTGTTTGAAAATCAAAATAAAATAAAATTTAAGTTTACAAAAATTAAAATTTAAGTTTACAAAAATTAAAATTTAAAATTTAAAATATTACTAAAGTGAAACATGTTTATTATTTAACTTACCTTCACAGCTCTAATTTCGAGAATTTCTAAATATGCCTTGTGACATATGGTGGTTGGTGATGAACATTTGGATGTCTTTGGCCTCAACATACACCTGTTTGATCCAATCAATTTTGTTTCCAATTTTTTGTAGCATTAGGTTGAGGGAGTAGACAGCACAAGGTGTCCAAAAAATGTGTGAATACCTTTCCTCAACCAATAACCCAACAACCCTACAATTTTTTGCATTGTCTGTTATAACTTGCACAACATTTCGAGGGCCCACTTCATCAATAGCTTGACAAAGAATGTTAGCAATAAATGCACCATCCTTCACCTCTCCTTCACAATCCACTACTCTCAAAAACATTGCCCCTTTAGGGGACACTGCAATAACATTGATCAATGGGCGATTTTTTGCATCTTTCCATCCATCAAAAATGATGGTCACCCCTATTTCAATCCACAAATCCCTTATGGGCTTCAAAGAGTCCTCTACATATTTCACCTCTTTATCTAATAAGGTGCTACACACCTTCTCAAAACCTAGGCCCTTATACCCTTTGGAGCCTCATTAATAGATTTCACCATTTTTGCCAATATGGTGAGCAAACAATGTTGAATGCCAATCCATTGGCATAGACACATCTCACTATGTCTTGATCGACAACTCTTTAGTCTCATTCTAAAATGAAGTTTCAACGTCCCTTTGATCTTTTGTGTAGAGGCACAATTTGCTCTTTGAGGTATGGAATAAATGGATGGCTCCTGAGGTGGATGTAATGTCCCAAAATTTGGGAAATCCCTAAAACTACCCTCACTTATCAATTTCAAGTGATCACCTTGGGTTTGGAATGTTTATAGTTTGAGTAGGCCCCTTCAAAACACAATTAAAGAATATTTACAAGATATTATTAATTGGGATATGTAAGGAAAACAAAGAAAATAAGGTTAGTGATACAACTACCTGTTAAGACTTGCAAATTTGTTAGTAAACATTTATAAATAAAGACAATATCATATGATAAATATATTGGAATTCTTTGGGTTTTCTAATTCATTATTCTTGGAACAAAATGGTCTGATAGGGTGCCCAAGAAACCCTCTACCCTAGGCCTAAGAGTAGTACACCCCTCTTCGCCCCATGTGGCCTCTTGCCATCCATATGGGGTGGTGTGCCTAGTGACGTGTCCTATCACCGTTCCCCTCATCAGAACCATTATTGCTTAATCAATCATCATGTTGGAAGGTTGAGGGTGCAACTACAACAAGTGTCCCGGAAATCACTCCTTCTAAGCCCAAGGGCAGCCTTACAAGCCCCCTTGGCCCACATGTGGCAGGCCTCAACCATCCACCATGGGGTGGTGTAGTTAGAGGATGACCCCAACGTTGTTTCCCCTCCTTGTAGGCCCTCAACTCCCTTATCACTACAATCAAATTATCAAAATGCAGTCCATATTTTAATCTTTCATATTGAGTCAGTCCATAAAGAGATCAATAATACATACACCATTTCACATTTAACAATATAGGGAGAATCAAATTTATGTAGGTATTTATACTTACCTGGGTGTGATTTGCAGAAGCTTTCCCTGATTCTCACAGTCACCAGGTCGACAGGATTGCTTTCCCTTCTTCCTAGCCGCGATGTCTCCCTTCCTTATGCTGTGTTTCGATAGACTGAGAGATTGTGATCGTCTTCAGCACCGTTGAGGGATGCAAAAATGTAAGTAATATTTTATTTTTTGATGTTCGATGCCTTCAACCTTGCATCGACCTTTCCTTTATCCTTGTTGTGGTGGACGTGTCTCTTTATAGAAGTGTCGCTTTGTTTGCTTGAACCAATGCATACACAGGTTGGCTTCCTTTGGGCTCGACCCCTTAATTTATTAATCCCTTAATTTATTAGTTGCTAATTTTATAGGTCGGCTTCCTTTGGACTTGTAGGGTATTTGTACTTATAAATTGCATATATCATCATTATTTGAATCTTATCATGTCTGAAAGAATAATGGTTAAATTGGTAATTATAATATAATTATATTTAAATCGTAATTGCTCATATTTAGATTTTAATTATTTTTATTTTAATATATTTGAGGCTGCCATCTCTCGGGACATAACAAAGGAAAATGAGAAAGTGGTGTAAGGGCTTCATCCCTCGAGATCCTTTCTTTATCAAAGCATGACTTGATTTATGACCTATTGCTTGGTTTGCTCTTTCTTGTTCAATATATGCCAATACTTGGGTGTCTGGAATGCCTTGTTTATTTGCACCTAGACAAGCTTTGATGCCCAGTCCAAGGATCTTGCACAAGTGCCCTCTCACTTGACTATATGAGCTCGAATATTTAACTTTGCAATGACTACAAATCCAAACATATCCTCCACCACGTGGAAGCTGTTGAACCATTTCAACATATTTCCAAAGGGGAGAGTTTGGGTCTATTTTGAAACGAGATTGGTTCGAGGAGCTAGAATTGGTTGCCATTTTAATACCAAAGGCACAACACATTCCATTTATTCAAAATTTCAAAGTATTGAAACTAAATAACTTAATTCATTTTAAAAAACTGAACATGTGTTATAGCCATAGGCACTTAGAAGAATGAAAACAAAACAAAAGAGTTCATTTGTAAAAAAAAAAGTAGAAGAAAAAAAACAAAAAACTTCAAAAAACCTACCTCTTTTGAAGAAATCTTCCTCTAGGATCTTTTTGGCAACGAACAATCACTTGCAAGTGCTTAGAATAACACAACAACCAACTTCGAACAATCAATGACCAATCTTCAACTCTATTTGTGCTCGTGCAAGCAAGAAAAAAAGTTCAACAATGGAGGTAAAAAGTTGTTTTTCATTCACAAATTGATAAATGAGTGTTTTTTCCTATTAGATGTTTTAGGAGATATGAATTAGGGTTGGAGGCATTTTTTAATGTTTAAAAGTCAACAAGAAAGTCAAAAAATTATTAAAAAAATGCAAAAAAGTCACTTTTCCGTGACTAGGCATGAAACATCCCTGGTTTCGATCTGGGTTTTGCTTGGGTCCATTAGGGCCGGACCCACAATCTGTGGGCCAAACCCTGTTCGGACCCAAGCCAAACTGGACTCCGACTCGGGTCGGATTGGATCTGTATCCACCTGTGCAAGCAAACGAATTGGCAACATAGCTTATAAATTAGTCACCCTGGGATACAAGAGTTCTTGATATTCAACTCCTTTACTAAATACACCAATATGCTTTAACTAAGAGACCACTTGGCATAGAAGATGTACTAGGCAGGTTTTGAACATCATTTTGTGACCATGATAAGTGCCCCCACCTACAACCAGACCATTGCTTTGTGGAAATGGGAAGGGATAAAAACTTAGCATCGTGTATGTACCTGGCAGGTCTTGAACATGGTTCTTGACCATGATAAGTGCCCCAACTTATAACTAGACCATTGCCTTGTGGAAATGGGAAGGGACACAACAAATGATTACACATTATGAGGAATGTGCCCAGCAGGTCTTGAACAGGAAATCCCATGATAGGAATATATCACATGTAGATCACTAGCTTGTAATTAAGAATGCATCACAATGATAACAATCCAAAGGCAATGGGAATCCATAAAGTACTATGTGTAGACTAAGCTCTGGCAATACTGGGGAAGAGGTGTTTGTTAACACAACATCCTAGGGACATGCAACACCCTTCAACCTTTTCCAGACTTAGGAATAAATAGAAATACGATACACTGAACTGAATTGTACCTAAATTATTGGGAAGCTCTCCAGATTTGAACCATGGTCAGCATGGCAGTAGGTGCTCTACTTTATTACTAGAACAAGACCGTTGGACAAAGTTTTCACATATTGTTTCCTGAGACTCAAATATGGGTTTCTTGGAAGGATAACTTTAGCTATTGAATCATATTTGTGAGCTTTATTTATAAAGAAAATTTTATGATACCATAGATTGCTGATGGAGTTTTAATCTATTGATTCTGCATGCTTATCTGTTTTCATTGAAGATTTTATCAGCATTAGTCAAAGGAATTTTCGTCAATCATAACTGCTGTACTATTCAAAAAAACTTTCTGAGGTTGTCAGTTGACTATAGTAAGGATCAGTCTAAAGATATTGAGGAGTTTATTCCAATTGTCTTGAGTCATTGACTGTATTACTCTTGGATAAATTGGTCTGCATTGTGGACAATCTTGAAACAAACTAGTTGTTTCCTGCAATTCTTTCCCAAATCATGGGAACAGTGTAATGCCCCCTTTTCCTAGGCAGTGGTCAGATGCAGTGGTTAGTCTACTAACTGGTCCCCGTAGGCTAACAGGGTGTTCATGGGACCCTTTTGAGGGTAATGTTTGGCTTTTCAGCAGACCCTTTAGTGCTTATCTCAATATTCTTCAGCTCAGTGCCCCAATTTATTTGTGGTGCCCCTTCCAAAGGCCATTTAGGACTATTTTATGTGCACTTACTATTTATAGTAAGTCACTAGTATGGTCAACTGGTAGAGTTTCTATATCTGATAGAGTGGCATAATTATATCCTGAAGTTATATTGGTTAATATTGGTCCTATGCACTTAATATTAATAACATCAAGTAATAAAATTAAATAATTTAACTTTATGCATTATAAAAACATATTAAAAAGAGGACTTTATATTTAAAAGATATAAGTGATTGCAAGGAGACTTTAAGGGAGTCGTGTATGTGTTGGAAGGTGTAAATCTGCTCATAAACCCTAGTGCCACTCCACAACCTTGCTGTTAATAACTATGAAGAGGATGTGACAGATGCTGGGCGAGTTTCCTGAGGTTAACCTGCTGCAAACACTCAGCGTTGCATGTACAGTTAGCTGCCATAGTAACCAGCAGGCCATGGGACCTCTGCAAGTTGATCATATGTATTTAATATTGCCAATGAGTTGTATTTCTATGATATGTACTGCTGCAAATACATTAACCTTAAGGTTGTGAAAGAAGGTTGAATCTTTGCATTTTATAGGGTGTCATCTGCATTCATACATTATATTGCTGTCATATTATTGCTCAGAAAATTCTATGAATGACTGCCACAGTCTGATTGTAATTTCAGTGATTAAATAGTGTTGTGAATGGCCCATAAATCTGCAAGGGTTATAGTGTTGTTATGCTGGATATTTGCATAGTTTGAGCAAAACAAATGACTGCAGTTTATTCGTGCCCATACTTGATATTTCAGTAATGTGCTTTTTGAGATTAAGGAAATCTTGATTGTTGCTCAAATCTTCATTGTAATATCTTCATATGAATATTGCCAAAATTCCTTGCATGGTTTTATGTATGTTTGACAAAAATGTTTACATGTATAAAACTGGAAAACAAACCGAAAAATTAATCGAGCAAAATCGCAATAGAGATTGTTCCATTTGGGGTGGGACACTTCAAACAGTTCCAATTGTTACAATTCATTTCTCAATGTCAGCAGGTGCTCTGTATGCCAACTTCACTAAGTTGACCAGAGGTAAAAAATGATTTAAATATCCGGGTCTTATCTCTGACCTACATAATGAATGAATATATTAACTTCAGGCCTCAGTACCAAACTGGAGATACAATAGAAAGAACAAAGTTGATTGCAAACTCTGAATAAGTTAATTAATAAATGGAAAATTTAATTTGTTAATGTAGACAGGCCAAAAAATATTTGCAATTTTTTGATTGTTGACATCTTAAAGTTCAGTGCCTTCGGATTCCAGCATTTGAAATCAGATCAGTAGACCATTAGAACATTAATTGTTGCATTGTACAATTGCCAAAACATGCTCACCTGAAAATATCTTGGCCAGTGTTGATTATTTGTTGATGTTATAACTCATTTGGTTATCTATAAGTTCGTCATTGTAAGCATTAAAGTACATAATAATTTAAACATTTTCTGGAACTGCTGATATTTTTAATGCCCAAGCATTCATCAATAAATATGATTTTACTTAAAATCTTTGTTTTGGTCTTAGTTTTACTTGTGTTGCATCTGAAGTCAAGCTAGCATGTCATTTGTCTTATTATGCCAATTCTTTTGTTTGTTGTGTGTAGGTCCTAGAACAATATTCCAATAAAAGAATGATATAATTATCTATGGTTCTTCACTCTGTCTAATACATGTGTTAAGGAATGGAAATGGAGCTTAATGATTGCAAAGACCATTTTAGCTTATTGGGTTACCGACTGGTGCCTTGGCTGAGCTGGGAGGAATGGAATTTTGTGCGTGAAGCAATATTCTCTTCTTCATCAGAATCCATTTCCATGGGGTTAAACAGGGTAATGACTACTTTCTTTTTACACAACTTTAATATAAGAACTTGTCCTCACCTTGATCATATAGTTACCAACTTACAACTAATTTTTTATTGATGTTAAGATAATAGCATGGCAAAGCAGAGGTTGCCTCCCTGTGTCTGTGGAAATTACAGCAGCAATCAAGGATATTCAACAGAAGGATCCTTTTTTTAGGTACGTTGTTTTTTCTTAAGTGGACTATATGTACAAGATAATCTTACATTGTCTAGTGCATCTTAAAACTGCATTTCTTTTTTGTAGTAAATAATATTTCAGATTGAGGAAAAAACTAGGCCACCATTTACATATTGGTTCACTGGGTTTTCCTCAAAAGCAATGGAAATTGGAAGACAAATGTTAAGCTTGCTTTCATGAACTTTTCATGACTTTGACAAAGCATTTATCATCATCAAAATTATAGCTTTTTTAATTTTTTTTGTTTTCACATCTTCTCACTATACATGCCCATCTAAGCATTTTTCTGGCCAGACTGTAATCTGGAAGGGGATCCCATATTGCTCATAAATGATATTCCTGCCTTCTGAAATCTTTGTTCTCTTTTTGAAGTAATGAATCACAATCTTCCCTCAGGTTGTGGAGGTAAAGCTTTTTGATATATAAGATTCTAAAGATAACAAAATCACAGTCTCAGAGACCAAATCCAAATTGCACTTATTGGCTATGCGATGGAAAGAACTTAAATGATATTCATGCCTTCTGAAATCTTTGTTCTCTTTTTAAAGTAATGAATCACAATCTTCCCTCAGGTTGTGGAGGTAAAGCTTTCTGATATATAAGATTCTAAAGATAACAAAATCACAGTCTCAGAGACCAAATCCAAATTGCACTTATTGGCCATGTGATGGAAAGAAATTAAATAATCTTAGTGGTCATTGGGCAGTGAGCACGTTGAATGTTAGGAAAAAGCTATAGACATGTTTTAGAGGAGCTTAAATTTATACCTTATCAAGCCTGCCTATGTTCCTCCCATTTGTCATAATGAAAGGAAAGCTTAATTACTATATGATCCTCCATTTGATATTATTGCTCTATCTTGCAAACGTCATGTTGTGAATATCTTGGTCAATTGGAATTGGGCATAGTTGTGCTTTCATAGTGGGACTCTTACAAGCTTTCCTGCTGTATTTTTCTCTATTCCATAATTTTCTATTTAACTAAATTGATATTGGCAATCAATCTTTTGAGGAAGAAAATGCAACAGTGCCAGCTGATAAGCAGTACTGAGAAATAGTTTATTTTGGAGATCTTTTCCTTCTTTTATTTGTTTTTAATTACAATTTTATCATATAAAAGAAAAAATTCAAAAACCAAACGTTTTGTCTTTTTGAAATTGATTACTATTTATAAATCATCTTATGATCATAGGAAACTTTGCCAAAATCATTTATTTAAAAGATTTGTGTTTTTTTCTTCATGGTACTTACCACCTTCATTCTAGATTGATTCATTATTGAAGTGAACTTATCTTTTGGTTACTTGTGATGCTTTAGGAATGGCCTTCTAGCAGAGTGTGCCCTGTCTGAGGAGGTTCTTCGCATGGCTTACTCTATGGCAATTACAAGGTGAGATATACTATTTAGAAGCTTGACTTTGTTGTTTTAGCAGGACTCCAAAGGGGATATCAGTTTTTTGTTATTATGTTTACTTTGTAAAAAATTCAGATTATATAAATGTTACATTATTTTGATCTATGCTTGTCATCATGTCAACTATGACAAGTATGTATCTTTTATAAAGATTGCATATGCGCAGTTTCCTCCTCCTTTCTGTGGATGTCCCCAACCAATTTAACAGTTATTGTTGGCATGATATGTATGGAATTCCAATTGTTCCATATAATTTCCTAGTATATGTAAATTATCTTTTGACTGCAATATTCTCTTTATGAACTCTCTAGAGGATATCTTCATTATAAGCTAAGTACCTATTCTTTTCAAGGAAAACCCATTCTTAAGCAAACACAATGACTTCACAACATTTCTTGGAAATTCGCTTGAACGTCCAATATATTTGTAAGATAACAACAAACTTTACGACTTGCAATATTATATAGGAACTCAAGTAGTAAGAAAGGTTCTAAAGGTTGCAAGAGTTTCCAAATCCTAGTCCTTCTATAGGAGTGGGATTCTAGAAAGGATTTAAGTGTAGAATATCATTTTTGTGTTGTATCACTTTCAAAACCAAATGATCAAGCCCAAGAAATATATCTCAATCTCCAAAATGTATGCTTTTAGAAGATAAGCTGATCTCTAGTGGATTTAGTATGGCCCTTGGTTTTTATATTGATATACATGTTATATTATGGGAGGAAAGATCAGTAAGGAGGGCTATGTTTGTATTATTGTAAGGAAGCTAAGCAGTGTGGAGTTCATAAATAAGGCACGACAAGACTAAGCTATGGAGATGTAGTAATATTGTGGACCAATCGGAGTTCTGGTTATATCATGAGAACAAAGGCCCACACAACTAGTTGGGAGCATCTTCTAAAGGTTTTGAATTTTCAGGGTGGTATGTAGTTACTGTAGAGACCTCAAGATAGTTCCCAACAAAATAATCATCCTTAAAACTCAAAAGGGCACTAAGTAGCTGCAGTAGCTGAACAAAAAATTTTGCAAAAGATCATTTTTGTTGTTTTGGCAAGCCAGCGCATCTTGAATAAATATGCTTCAAGATGTGTGATGAAATTATCAAAGCAAAATGGATAAAAGATTAACAACATCAACAGTAGCAACAGTATCAATTTTAATTGGAGAACAATTATAAGATAATGCATTTAATGTGATGTCTATTGCTTTCCACACTCATACTTCTAAATATGAATTGATTATGGATTTTGGTGCCTACTCATCATATGACTAGAGATGTATCATTACTTTTCCCACAAGGTCATGACAAAAATTGTGACGAGAAGATTTATGTTGTGGATGGTTATATTATTAGTTTCTGGTACCAGCAACATTGTCGTTAAGAATAGTGAATAGTATGTTGTTCATCATGTTCCAAGTCTTAGTGCAAACATTTTATCTGCATACAAAATGATAAATGGCCCACTCAAATGATTGGGGACATAACAATATCTCGTGGAGCAATTTTTTGTGTTGATATATCATGAGGAAGATGGCCTACTCAATTGGTTGTGGGTATCTTCAGATGGGTTTCAAATTTAATCCTCATGTTATTGAGGGTAGTAATAGCTGCAGCAGAGGCCTCATCCTGGTCCCAAAAGACAGTAAGACTCAAAACCTATCAAGCAAGAAGGAAAGAAGCATTCTTCTAAACATGGAATGACTAGGCATTTGGTGCTACTCAATACGGAGAGAGTCAAGATGCATCATTATTTTCCTTCTAGATCATGATGGAAATTGTGGTGAGAAAATTTGTAATGGGGATAATCTTGTACTAGTTGTTTATGGTGCCGATAAAATTGTTGAGAATGGTAACATTAATGCTTTATAGTATGTGCCAATTTTTAATGCAAACATGTTCTTTGTATATGAGATGATAATAGGTCAAAAGAAAGTAGAATATTGGCTAACAAGTTGTATGGAAAGATATCAACGACAATCTAGAATTGGTAATGTTGAATTATTGCCTCCAAAATTTAGCCATAATAATGGAGTTCCTTATAGAACTCCTTACTAGCTATTGTAAGTTGGCCTTTTGAGTCTCATTGATTGACTTTAATTGTTGTAGACATTGATATAATTATAATGCCATTTTTTTATGAAGAACAAAAAATGGGAGTTGGTTCTTCTTAAGACTAATTTGTTGGTGAAGTTGAATGATTCTGAATGAATCCACTTGGGATCAAGTCTTGTTGAGTGCAAGACCTTGACACCATAAGGGATGAGGTTGGGATCATGCCCTAGGTGAATTTGGCGGAATGGACACCCTTCAATCCTTGGCCCTTAGTTGAAGAGGTTCCAACCTAAGGCTCATGTTGTATTGAGTAGCTAAAACAATCTTGTGGATGATATAAAGAGGAATTTTGCATTACTTGGTAGTATATTGCAGCTTATACCCAATAACATATGGTGTTGTCATTAGGGTGAACACCATTGTTGAAATGGCTAGGTGTATGTTGACTGCTAGAAGGACATACTACAAATTTTGATAGGGTGAGTGATGCGCATTTTATACATTGAGTTGGATGCCTGCTAGAGTTGTTAGAGATGGTATTCTGCTATATCTCATTTTGGGTTCTTTGGAGGTGATGTTGGAACCCACATTCTAGATGAGAGGAAGAAGTTGGAGTCAAAGAGACACAATTTTGGCTCCATTGGTTTCAATGAGGAGTATATGTTATTCGACTATCACGTACTAGCTTTTAGAAAGGTCATCATTTGGAGGGACATTGCTTTTGAAGAAGAATCTTCTTACATAGGTTTACCCTTTCTTCCTCAGCTTTTTTCTATTGATAATTTTCTCATTAAGGTTCTTACTTTATCTTTGTGTTGTTTAGATGATGTTTCTATGGTGAGATAGATGTTGTGGGACCCCTAGAGATGCTCCTTACATGTTGGAAGAAGAATGTGCAAAGAATGATACTCATAAAATACTTTGCGGGGGACACATTGGAATGTGCACTCTTATTTATTATTGTGGAAGTTACATTATTTGTATCTTACATTGTGTAAGTTACTTTATTAGATATTATCTCCAATATTATACACATGAGGCCTCTTTAGTTCATGATTTTTGTTGGCATGAATAGGGTTTAGTACCTAACTAGTTCTCTTTTAGAATCAGTGCACTCCTAGTTAGTTAAGTTTACTTAGGGCATTTATTTTTTTGTGTCTCAAGCCATATGATTATGACAAGTTCTATTTTTTCCTATGTCTCACCCCTACATGTATATACAATGGTCCTCTTTGTACTACAATATATTGCATCCTTTATAGATTATTGTTATTCTATCATGATGATCTTCTTGGAGTCTCATTATTAGCTCTTAGACATCTTGATCTTGTGATAGCTACCTCCATAGTTAATCGTATCATGGTATTAGAGCAAGGGGTTGGCTATAGTTAGTTCATTTTAGAAGATTTTTTGCTCTCTTGAAATTGTAAATGCTCTTCTCTTGCATCTTAGGATGATTTGGAGAATCAAAAAGGTTGAGAGTAGATTTTGGGGGGTCCCTATTTGGGGCTACATTTTGTAGGTTGTTTTTGGTGATTTATGATGCAAATTGGAGCTCACCATGGATCTAGAGCATTCAAGAAAGTTAGATTTGCCTTTTGTTTTGGGCAAATTGGACATAGGATACCAAATTTACAAGGGTTCGAAAGAAGGATTTTTCTATTGAGCATTTGTAGATCATCTGTCAATTAGAGCATTTTGAAGCTACAAATTGACATTAAATTTGTTAATTTTGGAGTGGTTGGTAGAAAAAGCATTTTTTTACCCTTGGCCAATCTTGATTGTAGAGAATATTCTGTGTAGTGGCATATTTTATGGAATCTTTACAAGTGTCAATGGATTGTACTATCTACATTGGCAAATATTTTGTAGGTGTCAATGGAGGTATGAAAGGAATTTGTTTGCAATTTTTAAGTTTTCCTTTGTGTTTTATTGGTTTGTAGGTTTTTGCAGTGTTCCACGGGGATGCATCCCTTCACCCCCAAACCTCGTATTTTTGGGATAGGGATGTCCCAGAGTCTTGGGAACTTGGAGGATATGTCCCCTTGTTGCCTTGCCATCGTTGTCGTCTCTAAGATGTCGCAAGGATGTCGAGATGTCCCCGAGACGTCTGGGGGACTTCTAGGAGTCTCCTGATCATCTTGGGGACACCCTAGCATCTCCTTCGGTGAAACAACCAAAAACAAATTAAAAAAATCAAAATTTTCTTTGAACTTCGTGCCCTAGGCTGAACCCTAATGGCCTATGGCCCCCACTCAAATCCCACTAACTTTATAAAATTGCCTCCTATCCTCATTTCAATTCACAAAAACAAATCAACAAGAAGCTAATAGTGCGAGTGTGAGGGTGAGAGCAACAAGTGTAAGGTGAAAGAGTGAGAATGAAGAGCAAGAGGGTTGAGGAGCAAGAAGAAGAGTAAGAAGAGGAGTGACACCAAGTCAATGTTCACTTAAAAATTCAAATGTTCAAAACTAGTTTGCCAAAGTTTCATTTATATTTCTTATACTTATACATCTTTTTATAATTTTTTTTTCAAGTACAATATATATTTTAGTGCCAACCCCTCATTGCCACCCTGCCATCATCCCCAAAATCTGTCCCCATGTCCTTGCATCCCCCCATCAAGAAACTCCGTGGAACTATGATTTTTTGCACCCCACAAGATACTGTAGGGTACTGGTAGGTTTTTAGACTTCCCAACATTGTTGGTTCGTACTCCCACACAGAGTCTGCTAACCATTGAAGGATGCGATGCGGCATGGGTTCTTGCTACCTTATGTTGGCAGCTATTATTTTTGCCATAGTTGGCTACCAATACCACTGGAAGAATATACTTGTAAGAATCTGTCTCTAAATTGCCCTCATTTGCCAAAACCTCCCATAAGTGGCTTTTCATGGTGATTTCTATTTGAAGACATTGGCTTTCCTTGTATGACAATTCTTTCGAGATCTAGAGTGAATATAACCTTACTAGAATTGTGGATGTCACTTTATGGTTACCAACATCACCTTTTCGAGTGTTGTGTCATCTTCTGGATTGTCAATGTCATTCTTTGGGTAACCATTTGTTGACATCATTTTATCACTTGTTGACACCGGCAAGCTACTAGAAATATTGTTTTCCATTTGTTAACATCATCAATTTTTTAGTAGATGTAAACAACCCATTTTCAAAATCAGCTCCCTTCTTTGTAGTTTGGATTTTGAAGGTGATTTTCAAAGGCTTTGTTCTTGCTCATATGGTGTCATTTTATTGAGCAATTTTTTTGAATTGGTGCAAAATTTTCAGTTTTGACGCTTGGTTTCTTTATATCTTTAGTTTTCTTAGTGATCTTGCTGTGTAGTCTTCATTTTGGGAACTTTGAATGTCATGCCCCGCCATAAATCACAAACCCCCACAGCCTGTACTAGACTAATAATAATTGCTGACTAAGGAGAATATTAAATAGCAGTGATTCCCTATTAATATAAGGCAGTGCTAGCATAGTGAAGACTTTAAATTAAATGCAGACCTTAATTAAATTAAAAACAGCAATAATTCACAATTAAGGCAGAATAAAATGCAGCACTTGGTTATAGAAGGGTGTGTCCCTTTGCTAACGAATAGATGTAACCCTCCCCATGGGAGATATAAAAAGGAGAACAATTCATTTGTGAAAGGCATGAATTGGAAAAAGGAAATGAAGGAAGCAGATTGAACAAAGAGTAATAAGAATTGGAAAAATATAATGACGCTTTGCAGCAATTATTGCTCCTTTAAGTAATCATGATACTTCCTTTATTATGAATATGGAATAATAGATTCGTGATAATAATCTATTTTGAATTTAGAGAAATGGATTTCAAATAGAGTCGACCAACCTTTCCTGGTTCATATGAGAGTGAAGGAAGACCAGCCTTCCTTTTGCTCTACCAAGAACACCACCCTCGAAGATGGAATGAAGATTGGCCTTCCATGCTTGTGGCCAGTGGAATGGAAGACTGATCTTTGTGCCCTTTGGCTTGACCTGAGGATCACTCAGCCTCCAAGGTGAACTAAGGGACGGAAGGGCGACCCACCTTCCATGCTCTCGTAGTACAAGGGCGACCAACCTTGAGACTGTGGTTTGCAAGCATTTCAACGAATTCCTAATAAGATTATTAGGGGAATCCAGATTGGAATGGCTATTGCCTTAATTAGATTTTTGATGTGACTAATGTACATGGATATCTTGATGTTTGCTAATGACGAGTAATATATATATATATATATATATATATATTATTATGGATTATGATCTGATGTCAATTTCTAGTGACTAATATTTTGTGCAGGACCTAAACCAAGATTTATCTTACAAGGACAATTTAATTGGTAATTTCATTATTCTTAAATATATTGCATCTCTTATTTTAATTGGAATTGTGGTTTTAGGTAAAAATATAGAGATATCCCAATAGTGGACATTACATAGCAATCCCCTTATTGTTGTTGAGTGGTATCAAGATCATATCAGGAATCCTAGGTCTAACTAAAGAAAATGATTGCTTAAAACCATGTGGAAATTGAAGTAGAATAGGTGCCAAATAAGTAATAGGTGTAGGTTGAACCTCAGTGCATGTCATGTGTGACTACACTGCTCATTGCTTGATGTGTCCACATCAGATGCTCAGGTATGAACAACTCTAGGAGGGGTTAGATGATGTGTCTTAGTATCTTTCACATGTGCAAGTTTGTCAAAGGAAGCGTCAATTTCAGATGGTCATTTAGGATCTCCATGCAATTGTCGTGTAATGGTCCAAGAAGTGAAAGGGCACTTTGTGTGTTGCATATTATGCATTTTGTCTTAAGAAACAATGAACTCAATGATGCCACTTGTTTTAGGAATGAGTCTATGGAGATAAGAGTAATAGACCATGCATGTGACAATGAGTCTTGAGTGCTTTGGCCTAGGATAAATAGTTTGTGTGATCTAGAGTGATGCCAAAATAGTTAGCATAGTGTTTAGAACGTATGATGGAATTTTAGCTAGATTGATCAATCAAAGGACCAACCAAAGAATCACTAGAGTTTTGGAACCTTGTCTTAGTATGTTTGGTTACAAAATGCACAACAATGAATTTCGATCCCCCAAAAGATAAGTAATGAAATAACACTTATAACTGAGTGTTTATTATGAGCCCAATATTGATTTTTCACATGACACACCCTCAAAATTATGTAATGGGTACTAATAAAGTGCATAATAATTTGCATATAATAATTATTTATTAGGTCTGTTATAGTTTGTAAAATAGGAAAATATATTGGTAATATGATTGTTTGTTTGTATTGAGTTTTTAAAATAACTCAATATATTTAGGGAAGTTGTTTAGGGAGTTTCCTATAAAATAGGATATGAGAATCCTATAAATATGTATTGCCTTATTGAATGAAAAATGTATGGATTATAGAAGCACATATTATTTGTGTAATCTCTTACAACTTATATAAACTCTCCACAAAATTCTTATATAATTGACCCCTCCAAGCTATCACAAGACGACACTTTGTAAAATAGTGCATTTACAAGTATTTTGTAGTTCCAAGGAGCTGAGAAAGAGATGAAAGGACAATCCTGGTGCAAAACCAAATCAAACTAGTGGCACCACCATGTTGTACATGGAAAATCTTGCACTTTCAATAGTCGTGCTTTGTTGAAAGGAGTCTATATGAGAAAGTTAAAGGTGTTTGAAGTAGTGAAATCAAGGATTAGACAACTAAATCTTTGTGAAACTGCAAATTTTGAGCAAACAAAGTGTCAAATTGAAAAACCACTAACACCATTATGTAGGTAGCAAAAAAATGCCCATTTTAAAAAATAATTTTGCTGAGAAAGACCTTGTATGACCAAGAAAAAAGGCCTTTGAAATTGATCATTAAATCTAAATTTGTCAAGTAAGAGTGTTGGTTAGATTTGGTGGCAGGTTGGTGGCTTGTTGGTGGTTGGTAGGTGCCACCGCTGGTTGAGGTGGTGCCTTGGTAGAAAGATGAGTAGTGGCCTCTTGTTGGGCTGTTGGAGGTTTTTGAGCTGCTTTAAGAAAAGACCTTCAAATTTTGTTGTTGCTAGCTCATAATTGTTAGTAAGGTGTCAATCTTTTGGTTTGATTGGTGAGCATATAAAATAGGGTGGAGCTTGAGGTAATAAGGGGCTGCCACTTGGTAGTGATAAGCTTCTCCCTGCCCTTGCCACCACCTATTTTGACCAGATTTGGTATAGTGGCATTATAAAGCCCATCAAAAATAGTGCTTATCTCCAATTTTTTTAAATTAAAATACTTATTTATTTGAACTTTTTAAAAAGCAAAACTTGATGTATATTACATGCTTTTGTAGGCAATTGTACGGCTCTAGGTTGCATACCTAGGACCAATTTGTTTTTGCCTTTTTAGTCAACTACCTAGAATTGGATGATTTGATAGTTCTCCCTAGGGTTTTGATTCCTTCTAGACACAATAGCACACTCAGATATGTGCCAAAGTGGTCTGAGAATTGAGCAATATGCAAGAATCACTAAAAATGCAAGCAATCAAAAACTGAAAAAATGGACCTTCAGGTGTCCAAAATGGACAAAATGAAGGGCAA
>VDFB02092353.1:0-16286 GCA_007258455.2 Sequoia sempervirens | reverse complement strand
ACAGGGTGGTGTCCTCAAATAACCTAGGTAGATCGGTCGTGGTATCTTTGTCATCACGACTGCTACAGACATTGGTTATATTAAAGGTATAGTTGTCTAGGACACGACTTGTAGATACTGGTAATCATAGTTATGTTGTTGTTGGCTAACGAGGTTTATTAACCACTCTAACTGGAGGACTTCGGCCACATATGGTTATACTCAGAGGGGTACATCCAAGGCCAATATTTGTTATTGGTCATGTCTCTGGCATGATAGGTATTATGATCCCATTGTCATTTTGTCCAAGTCTTTGGTTTCTGTCATAGCCCATTGCAAGCATCATTTGTAAACCCTTACTTCTATCATCCATTGGTAATTCAAGTGTTGGTATTTCATCCTGATAAAGCATATGTGATGGATCTTCCTCAATAACTTCTCATCCAAGATCTCCCCATCTTGTGAAGGTGGGATAGTTTTCAAGAGGTGTTTGGGATGTGGAAGTTTCATTTGTTTGCGAACGTCCCCGTGATCTAGGAGATTGTGGTAACTCTCCTACCACAAAAGCATTGTTAGGGAGCTTGTAGCTTCCACAACTGTCATCTTGGATGATAAGCTTGATGTCAAAAATGGTGGGAATGGTGGGTGTCTTTGTCACATAAGTGGATGCGAGGCTGGCGAGATCGATGTATTGTGTGGATGGGCCCTCATCATATTTTGGTACTTAGGGGATTTTGTAATATTTTTCTTCAAGATTCTTGCAGTATGAGAAAGGTTTGGGATCTCCGTGGATGGTAACCTCTTGTCCATTATGTGTGAATTTCACACATTGGTGAAAATTTGATGCTATGACTTTCATCGCATGGATCCATGGACGTCCTAAGAGGATATTATATGGTAAGTCGAGGTCTAAGACCTGACAAGTGGTTTCCATGAGAGTTGGCCCTACTTGAATAGGGAGTTTGATTGTGCCCTAAGACACTCTTTCTTGATCATCATATGCTCTTATCATGATACCCTTCCCTTTGTCAATGGAGTCTTTTGATATTTTCAACTGCTTGATGAGGCCAAGAGAATAGATATTCAGACCTGCACCTCCATCCACCAGGACCCTTTTGATTTTGCTCTTATTTACGATGACTTCCAAGTGAAGTGCATGGTTGTGAGATGGTTGGGCAGGGAAATATTGGTCAAAGAATGTAATGAGATTAGGCGCTATGATATTTCCTACCATAGCTTGGAATTGCTCCGCATCGAGATCTGCGAGGACAGTTGATGAGACTAAT
This sequence comes from Sequoia sempervirens, assembly GCA_007258455.2. Classification (NCBI taxonomy): domain Eukaryota; kingdom Viridiplantae; phylum Streptophyta; class Pinopsida; order Cupressales; family Cupressaceae; genus Sequoia; species Sequoia sempervirens. The sequence continues at coordinate 15,021 of VDFB02092353.1, read as the reverse complement.
GCTTCCTTAAGGATCTTTTTATGAGTTGATGATATTTTTAACTCCATGATGGAGATGTGTGTTGGAGTTCTCTTAAGTTGGTCTACAACATTGTAACCATGTGGAACAGATCTAGATGAAGGGACTCTATTTGGTTGGGATGATCCTGCGATGGTGACTTTTCCGCCTCTTGTGGTGACTCCACAATCTTTGGCATGGGCACCCTTGATGGTGATGACCATGCAGTCTTCATTTAGGGAGGTAATGACTAATTCATAAATATGATTTACAATGCCCTTCCATTTATCATTTTTCTTCCCTTTGTTGCCATGATTCGACATCGGATTCGTGTATATCTTAAGATCCTGATTTCCCATAGGTTGTTCCACGTTTATAATTTTCTTATCGATGAGATCTTGGATGATGTCTTTAAGTCTCATGCAACTGTTTGTAGTGTGAACTTTGATTTTATGAAATTCACAAAGTTGATTCTCATTATACCAAGGAGGTTTGACATCGGGTTCTTGGTAATTCTCCAATGTAGGAGGTTTGATGAGTTTTTCGTCGATCAAATTTTTCATTATGTCCTCAAGCGGTTCCCCCAAAATGGTGTATTTTCATTTGGGATAACTTTTGCGTTGGGGTGGTCCTCTTTGGTCATTGAGATTATTGATGGTTGGATTGTTGTTTGGTTGGTATGTTATGTGATGAGTGTTTTGATGTTGTGATTGGTTTTGCGATGCGGGTGCATTTTGGCGAAGACCACTAATGACCACCTTGGCATCAACGACACCATCATTAGTAATATTTTTTTTTCTTGCCCATGTACAAGGTTTATCATTGTAATTGGATGGTGGGCGATTATTTTGTTGTTCATGGTATGATGTTGATTTCGCAGGTTGAGTCATGAGGGCTCTTTCAATGCTGAGCACCTTGGGGATCAATTCATCATATGTGGTGATGCTCTGAACCTTGAGATGAAATGCCAAGCGGCCTTCAAGGTTGGCTATGATGGTGCAAACTTGTTGTTCTTCTGGCATGGTCCACTTGCTCCAATTGGCCTTGGATCGCCATCGTTAAAGGAATGAAGCAAAAGATTCATTCTTTCCTTGTTTCAGAGCCGAGAGTTCTTCGAGACTAACATCCATTGCAATGTTACATGTGTAGTTCTTAATGAATGCATCCCTAATTTCTTGGAATGTTCTAATGGCTGAAGGTAAGCGAGAGAACCATTCTATAGTGGGGCCTGCCAAGCTCCTAGGAAATAGCCGCATTAGATAAGTATCGTCCTATGCGAATTCCATGCAATGAACCTGGAATTCCCTTATGTGATCCTCAAGGTTTCCCATCCCTCGATATTTTTCAAATTTGGGGATTTCAAATCCATTGGGGAATGGTTTCATCTCTAGGCTCCTATCAAATGGATAGGGACACAAGTTGCTTGGTGTTTTTATTGTTCGCCTGGATTGTAGATCGAGCACTTGTTGTGAAAGTAACCTTATTTGTGTCGTGACATCATTTTGTAGATCAGGGGGTGGAATGAAGGTGTTTTGGGGTGTTTCAATTATCGGTTGGATGGGTGGTTTGGTCGGTGTGTTGTTTGATGGTATTTGTATGTTGTGTCGAGTGAGGTAGGCTTCCACCTGCTTTGTATGAACAACACTTATTATTGCTGCGCTAAGATTTTTTCTTGCTGTTGCGCTTGTTGATGTTCCAACAACACTTGTTGTTGTGCTTGTTGTTGTTCCAACAACGCTTGTTGTTGGACTGCCAATTGCACTGCTTCTTGATGTTCTTGATATTTCTTTAATGTTTGTTGATATGCTTGTAATTGCGTTGCTTGTCTTTGTGCAAGAAGTTGCGCTTGATATTGAGCTTGTTGTGCTTGATATTGAGCTTGCGCTTGAGCTTGCACTTGTGCGGCTTGCGCTTGTGCTACTTGTTGTTGTAGTAGGGTTTGCGCAACCTTTTGTGCTTGCAATGCTTGCGATGCTTGAGCAGCTTGGGCGGCTTTTTATTCTTGTTGTTGTAATAATGCTTGGGCCTGTTACACTTGTAATGTGGCTTGTGCTATTTGGGTGGCTTGCGCAGCTTGAACAACTTGCTGAGCAGCTAGTTGTTCGGATTTTTGTTTCTGAACTTGTTGGTATCCTCTTTGAAAAGGAGCTTGCAATGCTACATCTTGTTGGCTTGATGTTGTGGAAGTTGGTGGTGGATTTGGAATGGTATTCATGAGGGTGGTATTGGTGTTTTGCGTGATGGATGGTGTTGTTGATGTAGTTAGTTCTTGGGAGATCATGTTTTGTGATGTTAAGGAGATGTTTGATGATGTTGCATTTTTTGTGTGTTTGTCGTTTGTTGTTGCAATATCAACGACAAATTTTAAGCGTTTGGTACGATGCTTTGATTGATATTTGGGATAGTGATTTGATTGATATTTGATAGAGGGGGAAGCCCTAAACCAAGGAGTGATGTGGATGATGCTAGTAATGGTGGAAGAGGTGGAAATGTGATGGGTGCAAGTTCTTGTCAAAATGTTGTGGTGTCAAAGATGCCCCCTGATACAAACATGTCTCCTTCCTCTTGTGAATTTGTGAGGAGAGGAATTTGAGGCGTTGTGCTAAAAAATGTTGATGATGGATCACAATGGAAAGTGAGAGGAATGTTTTTCTGTGATGGGTTTTCAAGTATGTTTTGTTCCATGGTGGCATTTGCATCCAATTTTTTATTATTAACAAGGGTGTGTGATTGAAGAGCTTGGAGAAGTGTATTTAACTTATTAACGTTGGTTTGGGTTGGAGCAATAGATGTCATGATTTGCAGAACATTTTGTGTGATGCTTTGGGATGGTGGTGTAGATGAGATGGGAATGGTGGATGAGATTGGAGGAAAATATGTCTCCACTATGGTGCTCATGTCAAAATCAGAAGGCAATTTGGCCCCTTGCTTTGCTAGTTCGAGCATGTCTAACGAAGGGTTAAGCTTCATCATGATATTGACGATCTTATGGTTTTCAGGGTTTTGCAGCATTTTAGTCATTTCGTCATGAGTCATTCCAAAGATAAGATCTTCTCCTTGGTTTTCCTCTTGTGGATTTTGCGATGATTTTGGAAGGTCAACTGTGAGATTTCTAGACCCGATGGGATTTATTTCAAGCGTGTTTTGGCTTAAATCACTTGAAGCGGGTGTTTCTTTGTTAGCTTCCATGCTCTTCTTGTATTGAGATCTGGTTTGAACCATAAAACAAGGATCAATTTTTAAGAATGGGAGATGAATCTCTTGATTCTTATGGATTGATCTTTATCTTATGTTTCAAAGTGGAAAATTTTAAGATATCTTAAGGATCGAAAGGTGATATGATGATGATGAAAAAGATGAATGATGCGGATGTTATAATCTTTTGGTAATTCTTGAAGGATATGGCTTTTGGGACTTTTGGATATGTTGTAGATTTTGATTTTGGGATTTGTCCTTGATTGATTTTGATTTTGGATTTTGAAAAAAAAAACCCTAAGATGTTTGGATGATTATCTAAGGGATAGATTTGATCAAAGGATGCTAATCTGAATATGTTCGGGGAGAAGGATGCATCTACCCACACCTATCCAAAGAAGATGATAGTTTCACTAAGCATATGACGAAGAATTCATCTACATATACTAAGCTAAACGAGATGGTTTTGATAACTTTTGTCTAAGCATATGCAAAAGGATGTATCTACACATACCTAGCCAAAGGTGATTTTGATAAATTTTTCAAGGATTTAATCTCAAGGATTTTTGATGATTTTGATTTTTCCAAAAAGCCTAGTATTAAGGATGATTTAAAGATTTTCCAAAAGGTGATTGTGAGATGATGTTTGTTTTGATGTTTTGAAGGATGGATGAAAAGGATTTTTTATTTACTTTGATCCTAAGATGAACCTAAAAAAGACACTTTGTTTTCTTAGACCTAGGTATTGAAGAACAAGCTTTTCTCTAAACAAGATGTTCAAACTCTCTAAAAAGATTTCAGTTTTGGCAGTAATAGAATGAATACAAACCAGGATTGTTTCTTGAAGCCTTCTTGTAAAAGTTGAAAAGTAGTCTTTGTCTGACTTCGTATAACATAGAGAGGCGTTCTTGATGGGCTATCAGACTAAGGGCTTTCACCTAAGTTGGTTTCTTGATCTTGATTTTTTGGGAAATTATTGGAAACACATGTGTGGTGTCTAATTATTTTTAATCTTTTCTTAATGGATTATTTTTACCACAAACACACTCTTGATTAGATTTTGAATCTAGATGTCTAATGTCCTAATTCTCTTTCATCCCACAAAGTGCATTATGCGGAAATCAAGGAAATCAAGGCAAAGGTTACCTAACATTGACTTTAGTAGAAGCAAATTGAGATGAAATCCAAATGTTTAGAAGCCTCTACGGATATGAATCCCAAGGGCAAGCAATAACATGTGAATTTGTTCAAGGATATTTGCTTCTTCTAAAGGGTTTGAGATTTGATGCTTCATTGAATGTTTGTTTCGATGTTTTGATAAACGCACCATGTTTTCAAATTGACTCACAAGCAGTATAACATCCTAGGTCAATTGGTACGTTTTTCTTGGTAGGCTTGCCTCATGCCCATCGTAGTAGAAGAGATGACTTTACATGCAACCAAGGACAAAATATAAAGGTATGTTAAGAATGAAGTCTTAACCTCTATATTTCAACCAAGATCGGACATGGAAAGTAACTTCTTGGAATCTAAGTTCCAATGCACCACTTTGATAAACTCGTTGGATGGATTGGTTGGCAACTACAAACAAGGTTCTTAAAGACACAACATCAGGGACATGGCACCTTGCGAGCGTCCAGAAAGACACTAAAGGCTTTAATCAATCCTACTAGGGGCTCTTATACATTTTATGGTAGTACCCCGTTTTGAAAGACACTGTACAACTAAGGCCTACATACCATGAGGACTTGATAGTTTAGTCTTATCCATTTATATACCGGCCCGAATGAAAAACCAGTTGGAGTCTCCTTCGAGTTCTCCTTTTGGATGTGTCTCTTAGGTAGGCCCCTCTAAAGGTGACTCAAAGCAATAAAATGCATTTTGAGTGTTTCTCTTGCACCCTAGATCGCACGAAGCACAAAGGGAGAGGATACGCACTCAAAATGCACCAAAGAAAAAAAATCACTCAAATCAAACACTCGTTCCTTATAACCTCAAAGAAATGATGAATTCATTTTAAAACTCCAAGCGAAATGTGAGATTGATTGTTCAATTTTTAGCCCAAAAGTAAAGACTAGTCAGTTTCTAGGGTTCAATTTTAATCCAACTTTGAAAAGATCAAATCAGTGATTTAGTTGGTTTAAAACAAAAAATTAAGGAGAGAAATGGAAGCTCTAAGCTATTATAGCAAGCATTTAAAAATTCTCTTTCAAGTTCCAATTCAAGGCCCACTTTCAACTCAAGAATTTTCCAAAGACTACGCTTTGATTTCGCGAGTTCTCTATGTAAACAAAATCCCTCCTTCCTTCCTACAAATAGTACAAATTTATCACAAATAAGAAATATTATATGTGAGGAGACAATAAAGCATCCAACATTATCACTCCAAGAAAATTTATGCTTGTCATGCCAAGTATCTGCAAAATAAAATAATGGTTAGAGCATTAAAAGCTAAATGAACATTTACAAAATGATGATGCAAAAAGCTAACCTTTGGATTGAAATAATTAGCTTGTTTGAAAGCTATTATTTAGGAGGAAAATTATGTTCACGAGGATCAATAACTAATCAATTTAAAACTGATCACCTACCTGCATCCATTTAGTGTGTCAAAATAACTATTGTTTAGGCACGACAATATTTCTATAAGATGGGAAATAAATGGTGATATGACCTTTCAGATTTGATTTAGGTGGATTTAAACCATACATATGATATACTAGGTCAATTTTAAACTTGAATTCAGTTTAAACATAAGTGGATATGAACAAGCCTATACATCAAGATTTATAACCACTCTTGTTCAAGGAACTAAGAATGTCACCTAGCTAAATCTCTAATTGCTACGCATATAGCAATAATTATTGTGCATCACTAGACATAATTACTACACATCACCAATAGTATTTATAACCAACCAACAACAATAATTGCTATTCATCACTAATACCGAAGCAAACTAAGTTGTTGGGCCGTTCAAATAGATCAACTTGCTTGCAAGAAAATCCTTGGATCAGACAATAAAAATAAAAAGAGAACATAATGCAATTAATATAGGGGAGAGGGCCCAATAGTCGTGCGGGGTCCAATAGTCGTGCACCCAATCGTAAATATAATACCCAATAGTCGTTTATATAATGTCCAATAGTTGTGATTTGACTACCCATAATTAAACAAAAAGTATGCTTTTGATCTAAAAAGCAACCAATCATGTGATACCACATCAGCGCTCACCTACTCATGATGTAATGCACGAGAATTGGTCTCACTATTTTTTGGGGCCTTTTTGGACACCTTGACAAAAATGCATGCTGATGTGGCATCATATTTGATGATGTGGCCCTGAAACCTTAGTTATAAGGAGAGAACTTGCCAAGTAAACTGCTGTAAAAAATTGGGAGTGATTTGAAATTTTGACGTAGGATAATTAGAAGCGCGAAGTTAGGGTGCACGACTACTGGGCCCTCTCCCCTAGATTGATGCGAAAGACTGCAACAATCTTTTGGTCAGAAGAAAATCCCATCACACAATTAATAAGTATTGGTGTGAAAGCCTACAGAAATCTTGGACCAACGTTTTAGATCTAGTAAGGAGCAGTGTTTGTAATATTCTTTGTTGTTAATGCTGCCCATTTATCTCATGGGCATGGTTGATAGTGACAACCGTGCCTTTCTTTGTGCTGACAGCTTGCTAATGGATGCCCAAATGAACACACCAAATAACGACTTGAATTCACAATGCCTTTTGAATAGTTGCAAATAAATCCAAGCACAACAAGGTACTTAGCGAGTAAATGACTAAACATACACTAAACAGTCATAATATTAAGGAACGAGATTTGCTGAAAAGGCTCTTAGAAACTTTCAAGCTAGTGCAATCATAGATGTAAAGCCATAATTTCACACATTTGATCCGTATTCTCACAGCCTGCACCAAAATGCGAGCATAGGGATGGCGTGCAAGTTGTTTGACCAATTTCCTTAAAGCGATATGGTCTCATGGATTGCAGCGATGAAGGATATGCACAAAATGGGTTTGTTTAAAGAGGCCCTTTTTTAATCTTTGAAGCAAATGCAACTATCTGGTGTAAAGCATAGACAAGGCGATTGCTAGTATATATGTCTTTGATAAGTCAACTATATTTCATGAAAGGTTCACAATTCTCTGTTTGGGAATCCTTTTGTCAGTTAAGTACCAAATTCTTGTGGAAACTATGTTGTCTTGGTATGTTTTCTGATAAAAATTACCCTGTAGAAGAGGAAATACAAACCCTTGCAGATGAAGAACCCATTGAGTGTGGCCAAGGATAATACTGCTGCTCTAAAGGATCTCACAACTCAAATCTCTAACATTCAGCACTGTCCACCGCCCTAGAAAAACCAGGCATTCATGATATAAAATTGATCGAGCTTGCCAACATCCCTGCAACACTCTCTTCCCTTGATCACAATCTTCACAATGAGGGTATTCTAATCTAAACAAACCACATTACATAAAAAAAAGTGCAGGCTACAATTAAAGGCTTGGAGGGATTTTAAGCTCCCTGCGAAAGCATAGACAAGGCATGTGAACTACTTGACAAAACGGCTCACAACAATGAGGTCGTAGGGAATAAAGCGACTGCAGGATATGCACAAAATGGATTTAAAAGAATGCTTTAGAAACTTTCAAGCTGATGCGATTAGCAGGAATAAAGTCAAATTCCACAACCTTTGTGCAGCATCTTCCTAGCATGAGATAAAAACAGACTTAGGATTGGGAAATGCACTATTTGCTTCCTTTGTTTCCTGAAAATATGCAAGGACTACATCTGCAAAGAATACAAAGACTACGCCTGCCTCTTTGACCGGAAGAGCCACCCTTAATGACTACAAGCATTGTTTCAACCTGTTGACTGCGGCTTCCCTGCCTTTCATGGTACATCAACATGCAAAACGTGGACGCATGGACAAGTCATATGAACTGTTTGACAAAATGCCTCAAAAAATGAGACCAGGCGTGTGAACTGTTTTCCAGACTAATGTGGAGGCATAGACAAGGCGTGTGCAAACCTTTTTCCAGACTAATGTGGAGGAATAGACAAGGTGTGTGCGAACTGTTTGATAGAATGCCTTAGAGAGATGTGAAGCATAGACAAGGCACCTAAACTATTGACAGAATACCTCAAAGAAACTGTGGTCTCATCAAACGCCTAAAGGGATAGTGCGAGATCTTTTATTTTCTTCGCAAGGAAACAAACCTGTCAGAGCGTATACAAGGCATGTGAACTATTCATTAATGATGTTGATACTTCTTATGAGAAGCTTTTGGAAGGATAGAGCGCAGGATCTTTTATTTTCTTATGAGCAGCTTTTGGACTTATAGATCAGTTTGACGCTTTGGGTTTGGAGAACAAATAAGGGATTTGTCTACAAAGGAATACATTGATTGAAAGAATGACCACAGGATTTTCTTGAAAATGCCAATCTTGGCAAGGAAAACTTGGATATGATAAACAAAACCCATGTTGGAGTACTGGCAAGAACAGGGATGGGTGGTCTTTCGATAATTTCTGATGGCGCAGAGGCTCTTGTGCAGAAGGGATACAAACAAATCACACCCTGTCGCACAAGGATCACATAAATCTTAACGAAAGAAATACACCCAACAAGCAGGTAATGTTTCAATCATACAAGAACATGCTAAATCCTATGAAAATACAAACTGTAACTAATTTATCATATACTAAATCAATGTTAATACTTGTATCAGAAAGCAAGTTGAGTTCCCATGAATCTAAATTACGAAAATGATTGCAGCTGCCAGCTAAATACAAACATAAATAAAGGAAATTATGATTGTGGCTGCCTGTTAGACACAAAAATCAAAAATATGCTTTTATATGCCTATCATAATACAGATCAATGCCTCTTTTTTTTAACAGAAAATAGCTAGCTTTCTTTCATCAATAACATTAAAGCATCACAAAAGTAGCTAAATTTTCAATTAGACCAGAAAAAAAAATCAAATCATGTGAATGTGTATGTGGGTTCAAGCCCTCCTTCTAGCGCCAGAATGAAGCACCTGCAAATCTGCATGTAAAACTAATCTCAAACGTTCATTAGGGGGGGTTAGTTTAAACATGTAAATCTACAAATACCTCTATGAAATAACACTGCAATGCTTCAAAGGTGTGAACAACTAACTAGGAAGATTAAATAAAACCTATAGAAGCAAAAAAAATTACCTATTCCATATTGGATTGGTGCGATTGTAGCAAATAGCCCTTTCCCAATCCTGATTGAAGCTCAAGCTTAAGTGATGAAATGCAATTGTGATGGAGTTGTATATGGAAAAAATTACTTCTCAATCCAAGAGAGTAACCTTGCATAAGAGTTGTGGATGAAATTGTGGAGGATGAAGCTTTCACTTATAGATTTTCTTGATGAGATATTGGCCAATGAGATGAGGCCACTTGTCAACTTCTGATAGGCTGGAGGGTGAGCACATTTGGCCAATGTGCCAAAATTTTAAAATTGTTGAGTGGGGGGACATGTAAGACTGTCAGAATTTTAAATTTTGAGTGGGGGACATGTCAGAATTTAAAATTCTGAGTGGGGGACATGTCAGAATTTAAAATTCTGAAAATGTTGAGTGGAGGATATGTCAGAATTTAAAATTCTAAGTGGGGGACATGTCAGAATTTAAAATTCTGAAAATGCTGAGTGGAGGATATGTCAAAATTTAAAATTTTGAGTGGGGGACATGTCAGAATTTAAAATTCTGAAAATGTTGAGTGGAGGAATATTCCTCCAAGATGCCATGTTGAAAGAAAATGGGGATTTTAATAAATCAATAAATTGATTTATTTGTGCAAGTGGGTGGTTAGGTTAATTTAATTAGGATTAGATTAGCCTAATGATAATTAGGATGTTTGACCTTTATGACTTAAATATTTGATTTATTTAAATGAAAAAAGGATGAAATATGCATTTGGAGATTTAATTAAATAAAGTCTGGTTTATTTAATCAAAGGGATTGATTTATTTAATTGAAAGGTTAATGTTGAATTTTGTTTAATTTTAAATTAATGACCTTAGGAGATGGAAATTAATGAGATTGCCTGATGGATGGATGAAGGTGAACTTGATTAATTGATGAATGGACCTAATGCATGATGTTAATTTTTCATGTTTACAATACCCATATGAATATAAATATTATATAAAATTTTAACACGACTAGCTTAATGTCCCATAAGAAGATCAATTATTTTATATTCCTATTCTATAATTCCAAAACCTTGTACATATAATTAAAAATATAGGAAAGCTCACCATTTCCCTTAGGTTTCAATGTTCAAAACGTAGCTTCCAACACCAAACACCTTGGTAATCCCATAATGTACTAAGAATGAGGAGTATCTAATCTCTACCAGAGTTATGCTTAAATTATGAAGGACATGGAGTGTGGACCTATTTTAGATGAATGGGGGTAGTGAGAAGAAGGTACTGGAGGAAAGGAATCTAACCACATATGTGAATGAAAAAAATATAGGAAGGGAAGTGAATTCCATAGAAGAAATCAAAAAGAAAGAGGAGACAAAAGTTTGTCACAAGGATCTAGAAAATGATTGTTCTAGATGGAGGTGGTGTGAATAGTTGACATTTGAAAAAGGGTGGATCAATGTAAAAATTCTATGAATTTGAAAGGATATAGGAGAAACAAGTAGGAGAGGTAAATGAGTGTATTGATTATACGTGTACCTTTTATTAGGTTGTCTATTTTTCTACTCTTTATCTTAATATGTATGAACAAAAACATCCTATCCTCATGCCCTACAACTTCTATCTCAATGAAGTAAAATAAAATTATTGTTTGATAGAAAATGGCACTTTAGGATCATAGATAGTATAAGAAAATGCTCCTTTTTATATGTATAAAAGCATATATTTTAATCAATTGTGGTGAATCATATAGTTTTATTTACTTTTGAATGCCTCTAGATCTACTCTAATCACATAGAGAGTCTTGATTCAACATAAAATTTCAATGGAAAATTTGAAACTTTATTTTGAAAGATTGATATGTTTAGGGGCCACCAATTGGAAAGCGAGCTAATTAGTCAAGTAGAACTCATATTGAAAACATACAATAATTTATAACAAATTTGAAATCATTGATGTTTCTATTATATAGGATTACTATTCATGGAAAATTTGACTCATGTAATGTTGTAGTTAATGTTCTTTCTAAATTGGGTCTTACCTATGCAACATTCTTTTACCTTCTACTCGACTAGAGATGCCTGCCTTAGGAGCTACATTCAAAATACTCAATTTTGATGATTTCTTTGAAATAATCACAAGAGAATATGACACATTGATGCAAATGATGGGACATCATAGCAAGTATTCAAAGTCTTATTTCTTTATTCTTAACTAATCATAGATGGGTCAAAATATTTTAGAGAGTTCATATAAGAATATAAAGGCTAATCTAATATTTTAGAGAGTTCATATAAGAATATAAAGGCTAAGAATATAAAGGCTAATTATAATTTAATGTATATTGATTTTGATGTTAATTATTCGATTTTAAATTATATAGTATATAACTAATCTCAATTGTGGTTTGACTTTTTCTTGTGCAGCTACCTTCAGAGGCAACGAGTGCTTCAAAGAGGCTCCATTTTGATGATTTGCCAGTAGTTTAGGATGAGATAGACATTTTGGCATGTAAATATTGAATAGATACCAAGATGGAATATGCCACATATTGTAAAATTTTGTTTGAGTTGGCGTTGATGCCATTTTTGTATATGGACATACACTTGATTATTGGATAATTTGATATATAGAAGTTGACAATCAAAATTTAATTGCCTCCTCATGTGCATAATTAAACTCTTTTAATCAAGTGAGCAATGGTTAAATATCAATGTACAATAGCATAAAAAGAATGGTTATATTATGTAGTTTATTCATATTGTTGATTACATTGCATTGCACATCTTTCAAACTCAAAGCATTACTTCACATTGCATAAGCAACAACTAGATGCTGATAGATGAAAAATTTTCAATTACAGTATAGTTTTTACAAAGTCAACCTAAGCAATTATGCAATTACTTCACATTACATTAACCACACTAAAATTTATTCATATTATTGGATTACATTGTATCAGCATTATTATTTCAAACTCAAAGCATTACTATTACTGCATAAGTAGCACCATCATAGATTTAAAAAGATTTAATTATGTGCCTATCAGCTCTACATTCCACACACTATGCAACCATTTACTTGCAGTGTAGGGGCCGAACAATGGAGAAAAAATGTAAAAATAATATATATATATATATATGCCACCTAGAAGCATGAATTAGTACCAATATTAATGCATCACCATCGATTACCTTGAAGTAGAGATTTGAATCAACATCATTCTTCAAGAAGCCCAAACTAGACAGGTATCGATCAATCCTTTCGTACCATGCACGAGGAGCCTGCTTAAGACCATACAAGGCCTTCTTCAGCTTACACACATGTGACTCCTTCCCATGAACCTCAAAACCATCAGGTTGCTCGACGTAAACTTCTTCCTCAATCACGCCATTGAGAAAAGTTGTCTTCACATCCATTTGATGAATCTTCCATCCTCTTGATGTAGCAAGGGCAATGATAGTTCTGACAAAAGTGTAACGAGCAACTGGAGCAAATGTTTCTTCATAATCAACTCCCTCTTTCTGAGAAAACCACTGTCGACCAGCCAAGTGTTGGTGTCAGTGGGTACATTGCTTGACAATGCTGAGCCAAAAAAATATTCATTCTTCTGTGGAGAAACATCATCTACATCTGCAACGGAGGCTTGATGCTTAGGTCTATCTGAACAATGTTTGGAAAAGTGACCAAACTTATCACACCTAAAGCATTGAATCTTGGACAAGTCTTGCTTCTTCTTGGAAGGGGGAGCACCATCATTTCCTTTGTCTCGATTCCTCTTGAAGAATCCCTTCTTTCCACTTCTTCCTTTCTTCTTCGAAGGTTGGGAAACAAGAACATGAATCTCTTCATTACTAGAATTTTGGTCAACACCTCTAACCATCAATCTTGATGCATAATGAATGCAATCGGCCCTCAAACGATCGAACTTCGAGAGTTTGGACCTTGCACTAATTCCTTGAATATAGGACTCCCAAGACAATGGCAAACCATTGAGGGAAAGCATTGTCAAATCCTTATCTTTAACCTATTTATGCGTGTTTTATGACACACTCGTACATCAGAATAAAAATGCCCAAAGACACCCTATCCTCTCTTGAAAAACCACCTCATATGCTAAGATTGTGAGAAGATCATATGGTGATTCCAAGGCTTCTTATGTCAGGTCTTGACGTGTGGTAAGCTCAATGGGCATTGTGATTTTCTAGTAATCACAAGGGTACTTACACTGGATTTTTTCAATTCACAATGAAGGTCTGGACAATGAAGCTCTTTTATTTGGGTTGCAGATCAAACAAACTAAAAAAGGAGACAAGGGGTCAGAAGTTCTAATCTACTTCCTAAGAATTCAAGAGACGGTATTGGCTTGGTGAAACGAAACCAAACTTTGTTTTGCCATGCAGGAATCACGCCAACTACGCAAAGCCATTGCAATCTTCAAAGAAATGTGCTTATGGTTTTCATATCATGAATAACTACCTTCCAATCGAACAATATTTATCCAGACAGAAGTTAAGAATCCACAGAGTAAGCTCAGGCTAACTTTAGGAAAATTTTATTCCAAGTGTAATCTAATTCTAATCTATCTCCAATCTATGGTGGAAAAGTTATGCAACCATGCACACTATTTGACAATAAAAGTGGTTCAAATCAAATCATTCATAAGAGCTTTTATTATTAGAAATAGTCTATCACAACAATTCTATACATTGTCTCCACCCTTTACAAATGAGGGGCGAGCTCAATTTCACTTTAAGGCTGGCAAACTTCCTCTTTTCTCTTGCCATTTCAGGCTTAACATGCTGAGCGGACTTCACCTATTCACTTTCCATGTTCATATTCTTCTAAGTGTGGACACTCATTATCCTCTTGAAGCGGATTTGGAAAGATTCCATCTTTTATGCCATGTCACTCTTTGGTAAGCATGGACCTTGTCAAGTTTCATGGCCAAGACATGTGGCAGACTTCAATCATGTTTGACACATCCCTTTCTTAACATGGGCAGGCTTTGCTGAGTGTTTGTGCTAAGAAACAAGGGCGGAATTTCCTTTATGTATTGCTAGCGAACTTTGCTTTATACCAAGCCATTGATTATTTCCTTGGAGCGGACTTGGCTATATTGTATCCCACTTTTGTATGGTTGGGCGGGCTTAGTCTTAGCAAGTGCCATGTTTTACTCTTGAAGCGGACTCTACTCTCCTCTTTGCTAGCAGACTTCCTTCTCTCTTTTCCAAGCTCTGTCATGTGCTGGAACGACTGGAAGAGATCGACGAAGCTACTAACATCAACAAAATTGTGGTAGCTGGATATACAGAGTCTATTGATTCCAGGGTTCAATTTGTATGATATTGAGAGTGGTAGCTTAATAAAGGTCCACAATACCTTTTTGTAATATCATAGAACAGGGCTCATAGATTGACCTCCAGTCAAAATGTCTCTCAAATGCACAAAAAAGAATGAAATTACTTCAAACCAAGTTTGTGAAGAAGTTAACTTTGTTGCCCACTAGTTTCCATTAAGAGTCCAAAGTGCTAAAAGGCAACAATTTTTGAAGGGCTATTTCTCGGAGATCGTGAGGCATACAGATTCTTCGTCAAAGGCTATGGGATCATGTTGGGACCAT
>VDFB02092352.1:64916-77902 GCA_007258455.2 Sequoia sempervirens | reverse complement strand
GAGTCATATCGAGTGCAAACCTATCGGTCAAACTCACTCTATTGGCAAGACATCTCACCAATGTCCACTGTAGAGCCATCGGCAAGACCATCACTATTAGTGAGACATCATACTGAACACAAATCCATCTTATGCAATCTATCAGAAAGAGTTTCGCTATCATTGAGAGTTCACAACGAACATAAATCTATCGGCAAGATTTCACACCGATCACAGAATAGTCGAAGAGACCAATGCTATCGGTAAGAGCTCATACCAAAATAACACCCATCTACAGGAGGAAAACCATTGGCAAGAGTTCTCACTAAACTTGCATACCCATCAGTGAGACCACAACCATTGGCATGAGATCATACTGAAAGAAAAACTGTCAGCGAGAGAAACATCCATCAGCAAGAGTTCTCATTGAAGGTATACTTGTCAGCAAGACCTCCGTTGTCACTTAGACTCTTATTGAGCCTTCATGTCACCCTGATGACATTCATGTGCAAAACCATCAATGAGACATACTCTGTCAGAATGAGTCACTCTAAAGGTTCATGTGTCTCCCTGATGCCACTCGTCCCCAAGAGTCTCCCCGATAATCACCAAGAATCAACCCATCAACAAGAGGTATACCTACACAGAAAGAGTTATAACTTTCACAGTGATAGATATGTCTTGCCCATGACTCCCGTGGAAAACACGGAACCAAATTCTCAGTGACTTTGAACTTTTGAACACAGTTGTTGGTCGATAAGACATTCAGAGGGTCTCACCTATTTTTCTCTTTCAGGAGTTTCATGTCAGTAAGCTTCAGGCACATTTTCCAACACTCAATATCCTCTACACATACAACCTTCAATACACCAAATGCTAATAGTGTTGACATCAATGAAAACCACATATCAGAAACACATCGACAACATCCAATAGAAACAAGTGTAGCAAATAGTAAGGTATAAACTTGGAAGTATAAAAACATCATGTCTTGATCATGAGGAAACAAGTTGGTTAAAATGTGTATCAACACCCTATCAAATAGCTAGTTCTAGCTAAAACATCTAATAACATGTCCTAGGAAACATCTTTCCTATAATTAGGATCATCATTAAGAATCTTCCTAGTTTTGTTACTTTGGCAAGAGATATGAATAGCATTGACTATTTTTTCATTATTTACTTGAGACTCCCCTACACATACAAAATAATTATTCATCAAGGTTTTATTACAAGAAAATCCAACAAGCACAAAAAACAAAAGATAATGATCAATGCCCCAACCCTTTCTCTCTAAACCATTTTACTTTGATGGCTTAGTCTTCTACATGCTTAAACAAAATTTATGTACATTATGTATGAACATGGATACTCCTATATGTTTGTAGAGTCAAATTCCATCACATTGGATACAATTCCATCCTAGTTACTAATACCTTCATGCATTATTTCTACATGCTATATCAAAAAAAAGGAATGATATGATCAAATTATCCAAATCCTAGAAACAAGAAAATCATCATTCTCATCACCCTCTCTAATAAAGTCCTGAATAATCATAGGTTTGTTGGACTTTTGAATCAATCTAAAAAATAATGGTTAATCTATCAATCTTATTCTTCCATCTTCTTTTCATGCTAACATCTCCAACCTGGCATCATGTCAGCTAATAAAAAATAATAAATGCATACACCCTGCATTCATAAATCATCATAATACATACATATTGCATAAATCATAACATATCACATAATGATCTAGAGACACCATAGAAAACCAAGAAACAATAGAGAAGCATCTGCAACAGCTGAGAAAACAAGAATTACACTTCATTTAGGAACACTAACAGAGACCAACTACACACTGTTAGACCACAACATACTCAAAACTTCATGCGGACCTCTGAAACTTCTAGTAGATGATCTAGAAACATTCAACAAAAAGCCATTTGCAATCTATTCTTTGGTAGGCACATATTCCAGTCTGACTTCTTTCTCATTCAATTTCTCCCTCAAGAAATGAAACTTAATTGAAATATGTTGTCTTAGAGTGTAGTACCAAATTCCTTGAGATTTTTATTGCACTTGAATTGTCATAGTATATGGCAACAAGCTCTTCATATATCACTTTGATATCTCTTAGCATCTATTTCATCCATATCACTTGAGTACAATTATTTGCAGTAACAATGTATTTTGCTTCAATAGTGGATAGAGAAATTGAATTATGATTTTTTTCTCAACCAAGATATCAACTTCTTCCCTAGGAAGAAGGCACCACCACGATTACTTTTCTTTTCATCTACATCACTAGCCTAATCTGCATTAGTGTATGCACACAAAGTGAGATCGTCATCCTTTGTATACCAAAGTCCAAAGTTAGATGTCCCTTTAATATATTTGAAAATTCTTTTGACAACAGTCATATGTGATTCCTTTGGGTTAACTTGAAATCTAACAACCATGCATATAGTGTTCATAATGTCTGGTCTAGTCTATGTCAAGTAGAGCAATCCACCAATCATTGATTTGTACCAAGTTTGATTTTCCTTTGGAGAATCATCATTTTGTGATAGCTTGCATTTAGTTACCATGGGAGTGCCAACAAGTTAAGAGTCATCCATTCCAAACTTCTTTAGTAGCTCTTTCACATATTTGGATTGAGATATGAAAATCCCCTAGTCCAATTGTGTAACTTGTAATCCCACAAATAACTTCATTTCACCAATCATGCTCATCTCAAATTCACTCTTCATTTCATCAACAAACTTCATACATAGATTATCATCTCCCTTGATATAACACCTACTTACAAAGATCTTAAAATACTTAACAATAGGTTTGTGACCAAACCATAACTCATAAGGGGTCTTACCAGAATTTCCATTCACATTTACTCAGTTCAAGGTATACATAGTAGTACTTACCGCTTCACTCCAGTACATCTGAGACACATTTCCTTCCATCATCATGGTTCTAGTAGCATCCATAATTCTTCTATTCTTTCTCTCTCCAACTCCATTCTATTGAGGGGTTCGGGGAGTGGATAGTTGTATTTTAATTCCATGTTCATAATAATAAGAGTTAAATTCCTTAGAAATGAACTCACCACCTCTGTAAGATCTCAGCCACTTTATTTTTAGACCTTTCTCATTTTCTGCCATAGCCTTGAAGCATTTGAATCTCTCTAGTGCTTCACATTTTTCTCTTAAAAAGGAAACCCAAATCATTCTAGAGTAATCATCAATAACTAGCATAAAATACCTTTCTCCATGAATAATTTTGACTCTTGAAGGACCACAAAGGTCAGTATGTAGCAGCTCCAACAAATTATTTGAATAAAAATGTTTTCTCCAGAAAGAGACTCTAGTTGTTTTACCCATTTGACATTCCTTGCATATTATATTAGTAGGCTTCACTAATCTAGGAAAATTTCTTATTGATTGAGTAGAAATTATCTTGATAATGTTGTCAAAATTTACATGACACAATCTCCTATGCCACAACTAGCATTCATCTATCTAAGCAATCAAACAATTTCCATTGGCAGTATTCAAATGAAAAATGTTACCTTGTGTTTGTTTGCCTATTGCAATCAAGTTTTCAAAACTTCCACATATCTTTAATCCTTTGTCTTTGAATTGTAGATCATATCCCTTGTGAACCATCTGTCCAACACTCAACAAATTGTGCTTCATAACTTCATCATAGAGGACATCATCAATGTTGTCCCTACCACCAAGGAAAATGGATCCTCTTCCACGAATCACACCAACATTGTTATCTTCGAATCTTACAACTCCACCATCATACTATTCCTGACTCACATATTTTATTTTTTCGCCAGTCATATGATGTGAGAATCCACTATCAATGACCCACTCATCTTTTTATTCAACTTGAGCTGCAAGAGCTTTTTGATCTTTAGTAGATTAATTATCCACAGGATTGTTTTCAATGGTAGCAATGAAATCCCAATCATCTTCTTTTCCATTATCTTTATCAGATTCTTCATCAGCTACTACTTCTTCAGCAAAGTAGCATCTCTTTGGGAATCTAGACTTCTTAATTTTAGATCTAGGAAATATTTCAAGACATCTTGATGCAAAATTACCTATTTTACTGCATGAAAAACACTTAATAGGTAATACATCTTCATACTTACCTTTTCCTCTCCCTTCTTGTTTTGCAATCAACGCTTCTCGTTCTTCTACTTCTCTTTCTTTATCTTCAAGTTGTTTTAGTTCTTCATCATAATTGGATACCTTCCTGGAACTCTCTCCTAGACTATATCTTTGTATGTTGCTTTTGGACATAGTAGCCTTAAATGCAGATTCAGTCTTTGTTGTGGATTCACCAAATTCACTTATCTCAAAAGCAGTAAGTTTCCCAATCATCGTATCTCTTGTTAGCTTGTTTACTGATCTAAACTCTTCAATAGCATGAACCTTCATTTTGTACGAGGGAGGTAAGGATCTGAGTAATTTAGCCACAAATTCATCCTCATCCACAAAACCATCGACACATGTAATACCCATCACTATCTCTTTTACTCTTCGAATAAAAGAGGTGATATTTTCATCTTCACCCATCTTTAGATTCTCATACTTTCCTTTCAAGCTTTGTAGCTTAGCCATCTTCACCTGTGCATCTCCTTCATACAAAGTTTCCAATTTCGTCCAAATTTCATGAATTGTATGTAGACCTACCACATTAGCCATCTCTAAATCGGTCAAGGCACTCACCAAAGATTCAATAGCCCTAATATTGCTTTTAGCATCTTTAATCTCATCAACAGTAGAGGGACCATTTTGAGGAATGACATATTTATTTTTTGTAATCTTCCAAATAGAATCACTAATACACATTAAGTGACATTGCATCCTAACTTTCCACAATGAATAGTTAGTACCATCAAACCTAGGACTATCCTTCTTGAATGTTGTTTCCATCTTATATCACCTCAAGCTTTTAGACTTTCTTCAAAGGAACCTGCTTTGATACCAATTGTTGGAAAAATAAGGGCACACAACTAAGAAGCGGGGGTGAATCCGTTGTAACAAAAACTAAAAATCTTCTTACTAATCTTAACTTAATCTCAGATCTAATGAATAAGGAATTAACCATAAACAATCAACACATTAGAGAGACAAAGAACACAAACATTTTTTGCATGGAAATCCTATTGGGGAAAAACCATGGTGGATGTTATTCCACAAGATTATAATCTGCTAGAAGTATAAAAGAAATAATAAGGGGAATGCACATGCATTTAGGCACACTACCTAGAGCTCACTACTCAATTACAAAAGAGAACTCACTATCCAACAATAGGGTTTGGTTTAAAACCATACAAGATTTTTGAACTGAGAAAATAGCTTCCTCACAAGCCTAATTATAGTTCTAATTAAGCTTAACACTTCTTCACACTTCACACATTCTTCTTCACACTCTGCTCAGTAATCGAATGATATTCACACATACACACATAGGAGCACACAAAGCACCACCTTCAACAATGAACTAATTTCCCTTATATATCTGCTACATGAGATTCCATCACCACTTTGTCGGCCAAGGAAAATAAAAGAATATTTGTAATGTCCTCCCAAATTTACAAATAAACTTTTAATGTGAATCCACGAAGGTCAACCACAACATAGTGGAGACACAAAATAATATCTCTAATGTGAAACGACTTTAATTAATTACACCTTGAAGATCCACAACATGCTATCATCAACATGTCAGCCAAGAACAAGAAAAAATGAACATGTGCAAGATAAGATCTTCAACCATGAACTCTTTGAATAATGTGGACACACCACAAAGATAGAGAATGATCTAGAGACACCATAGAACACCAAGAAACAACTAAGAAAAAAATAATTACATAAAATTCATTCAGGAACACTGACAGAGACCAGAAACACACTGTCAAACCACAACATACTTAAAAATTCACGCATACCTCTGAAACTTCCGGTAGATGATCTAGAAACATTCAACAATAAGCCCTTAAATCCACATTAGCTAATAGTCAACATACAAAACATAGTGCCTTCTTGACCTACACAGTTCCACTAGGAACTAGGAATACTTTCTTTTACATTTTTCTCATTATCCTCGACATATACAGTCTTTAATACACCAAATGCTAATAGTGTTGACATCAATGACAACCACATATCAGCAACCATATCCACAATATCCAACAAGATCATTATTTTATAAAGGAAAGGTTTAAGGCATTTTGATCATTCATGCATTTGAAGAAATTGAAGAGATTTAGGTGTATTCTTGAAGAAAATTATAGTTTGAGCTATGCAAACCCTAGTTGTGGTTCATCATGAATAAAAAGGTATTTTTATCTTTTGTGCAATTGTTTTTTGTGTTGTTTAAGTTTTTTAAGTTTAGAATTGGAAGAATAGCAACCCCTGTAGTCATTAAAGTGTCAGAGAGGCTGAGGCCCTCTTATAGAAAATATTCCTCAAAATTTTTTGAAGATGACCCCATGGGTTCATTCTCTTCAATATCTCATGGATCAATGTCAAACGAGGATACAAGGATGTATGGGTATGTGTAGGATCATGATGGTCCAAAAAGTGGTGATATGATGGGTATTTGTAGGGTATGTGGCTAATGATTTATTCTTTACCCAAAATTGATGAAATGAAAAGGGTTTTTAAAGGATATTCTCAACTTTCCACCAATATAAATTATGCTTTACTTTGAATCTCAGTAAACAGCTATTATTCATTTATCGAACAACCCAAAGTCCCTGATTGATAGGCTAATTGAAAATGACTCATAGCTTCAAACGATATCACATTTTTGGAATCCTAAACATGTATCATATTCATGCTTTGTATATTATAGATTAAAAGAAAATGAATTTTATGAAATTTTGACCAAGTCGAAGATATGGTTTTTTATATTTTTTAAAAGCTAAAATAAAATTCATAACATTTATTGAAAATTATAAAAATAATATGTAATCACATTTTGACATGAGTCCTCATTTATACATATAAAATTTTATGCACATTATTTATTGTGGTTAGTGGTCGACAGACAATTTACTTCTTTTATTTTTCCAAAATTTAAGATCATCAACGTGAAATTTAAAATAGATTTTAAAAAAAAACATAGTAGTTTAGAAACTATATGTTCAATTTGTTACAAATTCTATTCTTAGATATTTTTGAAATAATATAGATAACTTATTCAAATTTTTATGTCAAGTTTCCTAACTCTGATTTTTCTAAATTTTTTGCCACTTAAGGGCCTATTTTTTCCATGATGATCCTACACATACCCATATATTCGAGTAAATTTTGATGAATATGATCACTCAAAGTTGATTGAGATTTGGTAGAATTCACTTATTGGTGATGATTTCTTGATAAAACTTGAGTACTCACTCCTAGTTGAGAAAAGGTTGGATAGATGGAACAATTTTCCCAACTTCAGCTATGATGACAAATTTGTGAAATCGGTCCTTAGTAGAATCCATGATAAATTCTTGTGGACTAATTGGCCGTACCTAATAACTAAGGAAGAATTTAGGGCTATTACCAAACTTTGGGATAAAGGTATAGTACCTGTGTTGAAAACTGTGAAGAATGAAGTTGTAATGGAACTTACAGGAGCTGCATATGACAAGAGAGCCTTAAAGACAAAATCCATCACTAATTTGGCTATGAAGTATATAGGTATCATGTTCGGTCATAAAATATACTTCACCAATAGAGAGAACTTTGTTTTGGCTACAACAATCTATACTAGTTTTGATATGGTTGTAAATGGTGTTGATTATGATCTATGTGAGCTTCTTTGGTTATAGTTTCTTGAGAACTTGAAGTCAATGAAGGAGAGGAAGTATACGTTAAAGTTTGGTTCAATAATTGTATGTCTATTTTTTTATTTCATGGAGAGACTTCCAGGAAAGAATGAAGTACATTGGGACTCATCCAAACTAGTAGGACATCAATTTTTTTATTATATGCATAGTCTAGGAAATTTGAATGCTTAAGATGATGCTCTAACAATATTCTTTGTTGTATTCAAGAGAAACATGAATGAAATGGAAAGGCTTCTGAAGAAAATTGTTGAGAAATATAAAGACAATATCATATTCCATGTTTCCTTTGATGAATGCATGATTGAGGCTGTAGAACCTTGAACCCTATGTATTCAACCTCTAGGATATGAGGTAATAGAAGAAGAAGCCAAAGGTTATGTGTGATTGTTGCTAAAGAATCCAAAGGATACCAACAAATATAGAATTGGAACATGTGCTAAAAATTCTATGGAGATTCATCTGGAGCAGAAAAATCCTAAAATTAGAAAGAATGTAGAGAAAAATATTAAAGAAGTTGGATTTACTGATGAAGAGAATTCTCGTGGAAGTGCGAGGGGAGAAAAAATGGAGGAAGAATCATCTGGCCCAAGGAGATCAAGAAGAACCACCTCTACAAAACCCTTTGTAGCCCCTACAACAAAGATTGACCCTACTATTGCTGATAAAGGCAAAGGTCATATTTCCTTCAGACTGACTACTAGATCTGGGAAGAGGAAAGAAACTCCTTCTGTAGCCCATACAAAGAGAGGAAGGAAAGAGAAAGTGACAAGGGAGAAAAACTTGTGTTATAGATGATCAAGATGAAGATGAAGAAGATCCTGATGCAAAGCTGGTGAGGAGAAGAAGAGGATTTTTATCCTCTAGTGAAGGTGCTTCTACAAAAGTTGTTGGTTCCAAGAGAATACATGTTGTATCATCTTTTGATGATGAGGAAGAGCGAAAATTTGGTGTTCATGTGGACACCAAACCAAAATTAAAGAAGTCTAAGGTATTTGTTGAAGCCTCTGTGGACTAGATAGAAGAACAAGAGATACTAGTAAGTTTTGGTCCCCGCTTTAAACTAGAGGAAACTCTTAATTCCTTGCTACATTTTTAGAATATGCTTCAACCTACAATTGAATACTATGATAAGACTGGAAAGGAAAATAAGAAAAAAATTTATTTTAGTTGTTATTCAATATGTTATCATCTTAGAAGTTAAGTAGGATGATATAAGGAAAAGATGTACCTGAAATCATCTAGGAAGATCTGATGAAAAGGAGATCAATGGTTGTTGAAATTGAAAAAAAAAATAGAAATGTTGCATATAATAAGATTAGATCTTCCCTGACTCCAGATGATCTAGAATCCTTGAAGAATATTTGTGCATAAATGTTTCGAATCAAGAAAAGAGTAAACATGTTGATGAAAAGAAATAAGATGTTGACAAAGAAGGTAAGGAAGGAAACAACAAAAGTGATCTAGGAGATACCAGAAAATATGGCATGGTTAAGGTTGATTAAGATGATGTCACTGAAAATGTTGAGGAGAATATTCCTCTTGATATAGGTAATGAAGATATTTTTGGAAATTTTAATGTTGAAATAGATGCTGGTGGTGAAAATGGTAAGAAAAATGAAGGTGAAGTTGAGCCTAAAAAGCATAATGATGCTCCTCTGGAGCATATTGAAGGAGAAAAAGGAAATAATGAACAAGGCAATGCTAAAGAAGGAAAAGGTAGTGAAGAAGAAGGAAAATACAATCTAGAGGAAGACTAGAATAAAGATGAAAAGGATGGAAATGATGAAGAGGATAATAATGATAAAGACAAAGATGAAGAAAAAAAGGAAGAAAACAAAGAAGAGGTAGAAGAGGAAATGGAAGAAGAAAAAGAGTAAGAAGTGAAGGTAAAGATAAAGGAAGAAAATAAAAATGAAGAATATTTCGAGAAAAATAAAGAAAGCGAAAAATAAATTGTAAGATCACTTAAAATTCCTAGAGAATCATCTTTTGGTAATGATGTTCTTAAAGGCTTGCTTTCCAAGAAAATTAGATTTTAGCTGATAATTCCCCAGGAGATTCCACAACTTCCTATGATTGATGGGTTTGTGGATATGGAGATATCTCTGGTACATAAAGTGATGTTGTGAGATTCTATGCAAGCATCCAAAAGGAAGGAAATACTTGAGGCACATCAAAGAGGGAAAAAACTTATAGAAGATGCTCTTAAGGCATTGCAGGAAGTCATACCTAGTGCATCCATTGATATATCTCTCACTCCTATTAAAAAAATGAGATTATCGCTAGATTCTCTCAAGGAGTATACCTCTGAGCTTAGTGAAAAATAAAAAGAAGAGGTTGAGGAGAAATTGGTGGAGAGAAGTTTATTGGCATTACATGACAAATGTGCTCTTGCACACTCAAGAGTTGAAAAGAATCTAGAAGAAGTCATGAAGGTTTGTGAGTCAGAAGCTAATGTTGTCCTTGCTCATTACTTGAACTGTCCAGGTGCCACTCAAAATATTAAGGTTGTTATGGACTCCATTGAGTCCTAGCTATCAGCCATCTCTAGTACTTATAGCCTATCTAAAGTTAGAGACAAATCAACCTGGAATTCCATCTCTATGCATAAAGAAAAAATCTTTGTTTTGAAGAAGCAGAAGGAAGAAATTAGCAAAAAAAATTGATAGATTAAGTGACATTGTAAGAATTGAATTCACCTTGATTTTCAAGGCTCTGGCTTGCATAAAAAATCTTGAGAATATAAACTTGACTCCTGATACTTCAGATTGTGCAGAAGAAACTCTAATTGAGTTGGAATCTCTGAACAAGATGCTAATTATCACAAACAATAATTGGGAGAATGGAAAATCAGTATGGGAAGGTATTCTAAAGGAGCTTGAAGGCTTTCCATCCTCTAGCTGATACATGTTTCTTTTTTTTCTTTGTTTTGATTTTTTTAGTAGTTTTTGGGACACCCTTTGTCCTTGATGTCAAAGGGGGAGTGACGAATGATGAATGCTAGTGTTAGGGGGAGAAGTGTTGTAAATAAGTTCTATAAATATTCTTTTTGGCACATATTGCCATCAATGAAAAGGAGGGAGATTGTTGGAAAAATGAAGAACATCTCATTTTATTACTTTGCCTTGTTATTGATGTCACTATGATATATGAGTTGCAATTGCAAGATCAAGATTGAAGTTGTTATGTTATTCTGGTTCAGTATTTGAACTGGTATTTTTCCTACATCCTCCAGTATTTTAGCCTGCATTTGTTTGTTGGTGATTACTATTTCTTATGGTTTTGGGAAATGATTTATAGACGTTGAGAGCACATACTTTCAATATCTCACATTTCTAGATTCTCGTATGGTGTATTGGCATTACACGGGTGTTTCCAATTGTGCTATTAGGTCTATCCTTGGCCTACCTAATGGATGTATTATGTAATGGTGAATTAATTTCTTTTGTGTGGATATATGTGCGACCTATTTTAGGTCTATGCCAACTTGATGAAGTGTGTTGGATGTGTGAATTACCTTTTCAGAAGTTTTTATGGAAGCTTGAAGCCGACAGTTGGTATTTTGATAAATGAGAAGTGCATCTAATTAGGCTGACCTAATTGATGCTTGCAAAGAAATTAGATATATATATATATATATATATATATATATATATAGGATAATCTTTGAAGTATAAAATGAAAATTTTGGGGTGTTGTGAATGCGAATGTGAAGAAGAGCGAATATGATGAAGTGTGTCAATTCAGTTTCTTAAGCTACATTGGAACTAAATCTACACTCACTAGGTCTACTCCATTAGTTCATTTTCTAGTTGTAAGCCATTTTTGTCATTGTAATTCTATAGGAAGTGAACCTTTGTTTCTGGATAGTGAGTGCTGGCAGTGAGCCACCCATTTTGTAATATCTTATAACCAGTCATAGTAGATTGTGAGATAACACTCAGTGTGGTCTTTCCCATTTTAGGTTTTCCACATAAAAATCCTTGTGTGCATGTGTTCAGTGATTTCACGTTTGGTTAATTCTTTTACTTATCTTTATGATTGTGTGAATTGGAATAATTGGATGGTATCTAATCAGAAAATTTAAGAAGATACTGATTCACCCCCCCTCTCAATATCTTGGACATTTAACAACTACATATGGGAAGTGTTATGCCATGGATAACAGATCAATCCCTATAGGTGGAGTGATATGGTATGTAGAATTAAAATTGGCATCATACCGTGAGGTGACATATAAGACAAACATTACTATGGTGGAAACTCCTCCTTGTTATGGGATGTTATTATCAAGGAAATGGACTATAGCAGTAGGTGGGAATGTTCAGCTAGACTCGTCTTATGCCACAATACCTTTGAATGGAAGGGAAGTCAAGCTATACTGAGAACCTAGATTCAAACATGTCATTGAGCTCTTTGATCCCAGTCAAATGAATTGCTTTTGTGATGTAGAACTACGGAGTTTTAGAATTTAACATTCAAACCTTGAATTATTAAGCATAGATCCCATTGCTAGGGATGACTACTGAATTTGACACCATTTTTCGGCATTCATTCGTTGGTAGTTCGACAAATATTTGTCAGAAAAGCGACGAAATGGAAAAAAAAATCGTCGCTATTTTTTCGTCACAAGGCCAATGACAAGTTGAATGTCAAAATAATGGTGAAGAATCATCGGTCATTGGCTTCATGGAATGGCTTGGCATTTTTTCAAAATAGCGATGATCACTACATGTGTCCACCGACGAATTACACCAGTAGTTCGTCACCAAATCAATTAAATGTGCAACGATTAGCATCGAAACAACACCAAAACTTCGTTTCAAGTGCAATGAAATAGGTAGCACTAGCATCGAAATGACACCAATAGTTCATCGACCTTGCGACGAACATAGTGACGAGTATCGTCGGAAGAATGCCAAACATCCATCGCAAGGGCAACGAAATGGGAAATAAGTTATGACGAAACCTTCGTCGTAGCTATAGAAACTTCGTCGATCCTTTCTA
Organism: Sequoia sempervirens; assembly: GCA_007258455.2. Lineage (NCBI taxonomy): Eukaryota > Viridiplantae > Streptophyta > Pinopsida > Cupressales > Cupressaceae > Sequoia > Sequoia sempervirens. The sequence goes on along the minus strand of VDFB02092352.1, from coordinate 65,054 downwards.
TTGATTCGGCAGTGTTTTTTGTCAGTGTTTTGCATCGAAATTGCGATGAAGAATCAATTTTTGAAAAAAAAATCATGGAAATGTACCATTGCGGAGACTGACGACTGATCATACATACAGACTGCATATTGGTTTGAT
>VDFB02092352.1:0-64816 GCA_007258455.2 Sequoia sempervirens | reverse complement strand
AAAATCATTGACCAAAAGTTCAATGATTTTTTTCAAAAAATCAAGGAAAAAATCGTCCAACTTGCAATTTTTTTAAAAATCGCAATTAATCAAAATTTTTTGCAGATTTATGCTTCTATATCATATACCTTCCTTGGCCCAATGGTGTCTTTCCTTTTTTCTTTTCAGCCTTCTCCTTTCCATTGGACACCAAGTCCTTCCACTCCCTCTCCAGAATCATGGGGGGATGCTCGTACTTTTTTTCCTTCTCTAAATGTGACCTATATTGGTCCCTTGCATACTTTAGATAGGTACTAGCTTTCTTAAGGACCTTGGTTCAGGTGAATGTTTTATCACCGAACAACACAACTAAATGGTTAATGAGCTCATCTTTTAAATCTTCATTTTGTGCATTCCACTATGTACGTATGGTGGGCCAAAGAGCTCCAATGTAATATCACTTAGATGTTTATAAAAATATCATTTCCTGCAAAATGATCATGGCATCAATAGTCTAAAAAGAGCGATCAACAAGTAAATTTCAATTGGATTATATAAAATAATAATTAAAACATTTTAAAGTACCTGGGACCTTCTCTATCTTTATGGGAATGAAATCATCAGTCACCACAAGTGTGATTGGAAAAGTTCTCGTACTAGTAATATGGGATGATCCAGGAAATGCTACTAAAACATCACCAGTACTAGTGGCCTCTACATCCCTAGGCACATGTCCTAACGCATGTTCTGGTATGTGTTCACATTACAGGAGGTACATTGTCGCCAGATTCTCAGATGGTATGCCCCGCAGATTTCAAAATGACAATATAAAGTACCTAATGATGTCGTGATAATGTGATGTATGCGGCAAGAAGATCAAGATGGACACTTGTACTCAACCCTTACTCCCTGAAGCGACGAAATCTTGATCATGCCCAGAGCATCATGAGGGAGCAAATCCTGAAACATATTTTTAGTTCATGACATAAAAGAGTACAAAATATAAAACCATGAATGAACTTATGTTATAATTAAAGACCTCATGACAACGTACTTGCAATTTTTGTAATCTCTCTGTCAATACTTTAACCCTCTCTCTTATCTCATCTGTTTGAGGCATTTTGAACATCAACTTAGTCATTTCTTCATTGCATTTTTTCATGAGCTTCTTTATTGTATAGAAAGGGTTTGTTGAATAAGCGATGTCATCATCACAAAATATTAACTACACCTCACTATGGATGCTCTCCTCTACTGTTGGTGCCTTTCCCTTATTAGTCGACTGTAATAAGAATATTTAAAATATTATCAAAATTAACCCAAAAAACTTATGAAAAAAATATAATAATAAAACATTTTTCTTGTATCTAATTTGTACAATTACAATGAGGTAAACCTATCGAGTAGAAGCGCCTGAAGATACATCTCGATCTGTGCTCTGGACCAAATCCTGCTCCATATGATCAATGTCCCCCTATGACAAAAATTAAATATAAAAAAACATTACCAAAATGAAACCAATAGACTTATGAAAAAAAACATAAGAATAAAATGGTATATTGGAGTCATTAATTAGAGGTTGGGTAAAATGGTACATAGTACGTACCACCCCCATAGTAACTATGTTTGTAACTAAGCAATTCAAATTGTAATCTATTAGCAGCTCTTCCCCTACAATTATTGATTTTATCGCACATACGAATACACGGTTTCCCTCACACACCTCAAATATGTAATTGGGTTGCTTATTTGTTGATCTAGGTCATGTACTATTTATAAACCCTGCAATATTCCCTAATGCTTTTGGCCTTCTGTCAATGTACATAGCCACTCCTTTATTTTGATACTTATCTTTTAGTTGTATATAATTTCTTGACAGTGCATACCTATGCATACTTCATGTATATCAAACCAGATGCATCCAATCTTTGTAACTGTAACAGGGTCCAACATACTCCATCAATTCAGTAACTTTGTTGTAATAGACCTTTACGTCATCCATGCAAAATAGGCCCAAACCATGTAATGACGATGGTGCTATGCGATATATCCTCTTGTCGACACAAATATTGGTGTTTATTAGAGGAAGTTCATTGGGTACCCATTCTTTCTATAGATGTTTCTACCTCAAGGGCACCTTGACGTTGCCTATGCTCTCATCATCATAAGAACATGACTCCCCTTCAACAAGAAAAAATTCCATGCATTTACAAAATTTTCTTCTAATCTTTTGACCTCTAGTTGATCTCCCTCTTTTAGACATACTACATGTCTCATGTTCCTCTTCTCTTCCTGAATTTCCCTCGCTCAAGGAAGAAAAATCTGACAAATACCTATTTGGTGCTACCTACACTCATAAGGATGTTGGATGAAGTTCTTTCATGTTGATGTGATTCCAAAGTGACATTATGATTAATCTATCATTTCATCACTAGAATTTCATAGGTTATAAGGTAATCAAGTCTTGATAGATTGCAAGCTATTGTTACTATCGTCCAAATGTGTCCATCACAAATCAAATCTACTTAACATTTTAACTTTGAAACTTTGTAAAAAGTGTTAAATGTGACTATGGTCCACTAGTTACACAACCAATGCCTCAAATGTATTCTCTAATTGGTTTATTGGACACCTACATGACTAAAAATAGTAGCAAATTTACATTTAATTTCCATATGTCTAAGTGGTTAACGGAGAGGGAGTGTGTACTAGGCCTGGTTAAGTCATCATAAGTTTACGCTTTGGCAATAAATTTTCTTTTTAAGTCATATTAAATCTTCCTATGTCTAATTGCTAAGAGATTTTTGGTATGTTTTAAGGTAGGATGATTGATGAAAGAGCCCAAAGACTAGCCTTTCTCCATGGTATCCAGGTACACATAGCAGTGGTCTTCTCTTATACGATTGGGCATGATTTAAAGAACTTAGCTAGGAATTATTCATTTAACCTAAGGTTTTCTCATAATGCCATCATTGCAAAAGTATGATCAAATTCTTCTATTATGAAGAATTGGTCTATGTGCCTCTAGTAATCACTATAAATGTTTGTAATGATAAAATGACTAATTGCATTAGGTAGGAGAGAATCAACTTTGAGTTCTTCAAAGATTATATTCCTCTATTCATATAATTTTAGGGTTGTGTGTGGAGGAGGTTATCACTACCAAGAAGGGAGGAGACCTTTCCTTGTATTCTTTTAATTTTCATTATTCTTATTTATTTTACACCTACATTTACAAATACACATACATATGCATTTACTGTTTTTCATTTATTTCTCATGCAGTTTAATAGTTTGATCTATTTCATATTATATGTGTTGAAGACTTTAGAATTTCAATTACATTAATTTATGGATATGTTGTATCTATAACACTACAAAACCATATGCTCTTTGCATTTACACTTGCATTTAGAAATACACATTTATATACATAGATATAGATTTCTTTAATGATATGCTGCATTTATTGTTCTAGGAGGAGGTATCTAGTAATTGCATTTACATGTACATTTTAAAAATACATATACATACATATGGGTCTTTGTCACTTAATAGTGGTTTACACAATTCCTAAGAGGGCAATTTTTAGCTAAAATCACATATTTTAGAAATATAATGATTTAAGCCTTAAGATCCATTTAAGGATTCCAATTGAAGGGTTTGATCAAATCACCTTAGATCCAAGCCCACTTGAATAGAACCTCGCTAGTTTTTAAACCATACCTATAAATGAGTCTCCTTTACACCTATCAAAATGCTGATAAAAAATCACTTTTGATTTAGCTTTTGGGGGATCAAATGGATTCATTTAAAATTTATTTCAAATGATTATGGTATTCCTCAGAACAAGCTATCCAATGAATATAATTTTAATATGTTTTGGTTTTGTTATGTATTTGTTTTTTAAGTTTTATTAAACATAGGTTTTTCATCGAAAATGAGTTTCTTTGTTCTTCACATGTGGAAAAATAGAAGATTATAAATTAAAAAATTGAAAAATATGGAGTGCACAGATATTGAAGTCCTTGATCGAAACAAAAAATTAAATTAAATTTTGACATATACAAAAAAGGATTCACGTGTTATCACGGTCGGCGTTATTAATGCGGTGTAATTAAGTTTGACTTTTGAAACTTTTTATTAAGGAAAAATATTCAATAAAAACTATCTAACCAAGTGGAAGCACTAGATAATAAAGTTACAAATCCTAGAGATTTGAAAGAATTAAAATTTTATCCTTCTTATGCTTTCGGAAAAAAAGTTATGCATTTATCAAGTTATTAGATCACTTTTTAAAAATGTTATTTCACGAAAAAAATCTATTTTTCATGGGAGATGGAAAAAGAAGTACAATTTGATTACAAAATTTTTGAAAAAAATATTTTAGAATCTGATTAAAATTTGATGAGACTCTGGTTACACCATCTTCCAAGTCCCTCATAGTTTAGCCACTAGGTGCCAGATGTGAAGATTTAGTTAAAATAATAATTTTAGTGTCCAGTTTGGCCAAAAATTGTAAACCATTATTATGGGATCACCCATACATATATGTGTGTGTGTATGTATATTGTTTATATTCAATGTTTAGAAACAACCCATTAGGTCTACACATGCATAAAAATTCATAAAATCAGATCTCCCATACATGTTTTGTTGAAACCTAGGCTTGAACCTCTCATTTCACATGCTTTTCTTCACAAAACTATTGAGGACAGTAGCTATACCTTCTTTATTTCTCATCCTACGCCCTATTCATCCATCCTACAATTGCAATAGTATTCATGGGGCCTCTTACACAAGCTACAGTAATCACAAAAAGTGTAAGAGGCACTTTATATCATGTTTGGACAACAAAACCCTGAAAAACAGGGTAACTCAAATTATGATTTGTTGGTGAGCTATATGGACAAAATCATTAGCACCAGCTCATTCTTGGAGTCTTTTGAAAGAGAAGCAAATCAGGTGGCAATTAAGTACAAACCTTATAGTGTCAAGGTTAATGAGGTGATCAATTTTGATTGGCCAACTGATGAAGAGTACAAGGTGGTCCAATTGGCTGGTGACACATGTGCTTTCTGGCCCAATGCTTGTTTTCTCCTCATTTTTCTATAAGGATTTCAAGGCCAGAAGTATGGGTTAGCAAGTTAGATATTTTTGGTTGAGTCTAGATGAAGTTGTAGAGCAAATTGTAAAATCTGATGGTTTTAGGGAAAATGCAATTTAGGTTTTGAGTCATTCTATAGTAGGTTTTGAATTCATGGGGATTTGATGTTTTATGACAGTAATGGCATTTGAATTGATATGATTAATTCAAACTCATATCTCTCCATTGTACAAGCATATATGAATTTTGAATAAAATGGTAGAGGGTTGTTTCATTCATCTCACTATTGTGGTGTGTATGATTCTTTTTTTAGGTTTAATTCAAGGAATTAATTAAAATGCTTGAATGGGATTGTAGGTGGATATGTTCTGTATAAGCTATTTTATTTTTTTTGTCTTATCTTATACCATTTTACCAGAATGGGGGTGCCAATGTACGAGAAGATCTTTGGAAACTAGGCCTGAAAATTGAAGGTTAAAGAGAATGGGGGTGCCAAACTTATAGTACTCATTTCCCCTTGGTCATTGATTTTCCATGAGTTCCCTCAACCTCATCCTTGGCACTAGTATTGACCTTATTTTCACTCCTCCAAACTCTTCCTAGGTGCTGATATTGACCTTGTTTTCACTCCTCCAAACTCTTTGTCAGCACTGGTATTGACCTTGTTTTAACTCCAAACTCTTCCTCGGCACTGGTATTGACCTTTTTTTCACTCCTCCAAACTCTTCCTCAACACTGGCATTGACCTTTTTTTCACTACTCCAAACTCTTCCTCGGCGCTGGCATTGACCTTTCACTTGTCCAATTTGACGAGCTACAACCTGGTTTCGTTAGCTTTTATGGTATGTTAATTAAGTTCAAAAATTTGGCACCATTTAGCTAGGTTTTAATATTCTACAATATAGTTAAGTATATATTAGCTATATTTTAAATAATAAATAATATAATTATTCAACTTATTATAATTAGATATTATATTCTTTAACAAAATTATTAAACACGTATAAAATTGTTATAATTAATAATTAATAATAAGTATATTTTTATATAATACACAATTTATTTAAAGTAATATATATTAATATGAGAGAGAGAAACTAAATTTTGATTAGTTGTTTCATGTCAACAATCCAAGGATAGCATGTGTCCTTGGGGAGTTTTGCTCAAGGTAGCATGCCATTTGATTAAAGATATGATAGTTCTGCTTTAAGACCTCTTCAATGTACGCATTGCACACTTAAGGAGACAAAGATAAATATAAGAAGATATAGAGAGAGAGGGAGATAATGACAAACATACAAGGGTTAGGGAGACAAAGAGATAGAGAGGGGTAGAGAGATAAAGAGATAAGGATGAATAGAATGAGATATAGGGAGGGAGGGTTAAGGGTAGAGGGTAGAGGGTTTATTAAGGGTTAAGGGTTTAGGGTTAAGGGGAGAGAAATAGAGGGAGTGAGTGAGTGAGAGGGATACCTAAGGGAGGGAGAGGGGGTAGGATATTGAAGATACTTGAGAGAGAGAGAGAGAGAAAGGGGAGGGGATCAAAAGAGTGTTGAGGGTAGAGGATAGAATGTTTAAGGGTTTATGGTTAAGGAGGTAGGAGGGAGGGGCCGGGCAGTTCAGAGGCCCTCAAAAAATCAAGGCCTAGGCCCAGGGTCAAAGGAGAGAGATATAGGAGAGTGGAGTTCAGATGAGGTCCGAAGGGAGGGAGGCAATATTAATCAAAAGACAGAGAGAAGGGGAGGGGAAGATTTGGAGGAGCAGGATTGATCCAGAGTTAGAAAAATAAACGATAAAATCAATGAGACGTCTGAGAGAGAGAGATGAGAGGGAGAGAGACACCGAAGGGATCAGCGTCAAAGGGCTAGACGGTCTCGAAAGGGATGATCAAAATCAACAGGATAGGGGGAGAAAAATAGAGAGATCGAGATCGAGAGAGAAAAAGAAAATAAGGGAAATCCGAAAGGAAAATCGTCGAAAGATCGAAATCAGAAAAGACGAGAGAGACGCGTCAGACCATGGGAGAGGGTTAGAGAGTGTGGGAGAGTGTGGGAGAGGGTCGGAGAGAGTGGGAGAGAGTGGGAGAGAGTGGTTTAGTGGGAGGTGGGTGGGAGAGGGTGGAAAGGGGTTGGAAAGTGTTGTAGAGTGCGAGAGAGGGTGGGAGTGAGTGGGAGAGAGGGAGAGTCTGAAAGAGAGTTGGAGAGTCTAGGAGAGTGGGAGAGAGGGTGAGAGAGAGGGTGGGATAGAGGGTGGGAGAGTCAGAGAGAGTTGGAGAGCATGGGAGAGGGTGGGAGAGAGTTGGAGAGATTGGGAGAGTGGGAAGAGGGTGGGATAGAGGGTAAATGGTTTAAGAGTTTAAAGAGAGAAGGGAGAAGGGGTTCAAAGATGAGAGAGAAAGGTAGAGGTTTTAAGGGTTAAGGGTTAATGGTTTAGGGTTTAGGGTTATGGGTATTGATGGAACTTTCAAAGTTTTGTTCTTTGTGTTCTATTTTATAAAAACAACACATATGGACTAATAGTTGAACACAAAAAATCTATTTGTTGTTATAAAAACAACACATAATGATTTTAAATACAACTTATATTGAACAAAAATGGACCAATAGTTGAACACTAATTTTTTTTTTAAATCCTTCACATTTAATGGGAAAATACATGTTATTTATTGTGCTCACCTTTTATATTTGTAATAGGAAAAACTATTAATATAAAATTATCCAATTCTTGTACTGATGGAACTTCAAATTTTTTTCTTAATGTTTCACTCATGCCTTGCCTAATGTCACTGGTCTTTCATGGTGTTGGAAAATTTCTTAGGGTTGGGGTTTTAGCTTTGTCTTCATCTTAAACCCTTGTGTTTACCTAATGCCTTGGTCAGGATCTATTTTTCCATTACCTTTTTTGAAGGGTTTTAAAAACATCTTATGCCTCATCGTTCTGTCTAGGCCTGGTCCCTTTGGTCTTAATATTTTATTTTCTCCATGGCTTTTATTTTCCTAAGTCCTGGTTGGCCCTGTGCTGAATGGTTTTAAAAAACCTTATGTTGTTGTTTTCCATCCTCCTAGTAATGTCCCCTTGCTCTTTAATGAATGTTTTATTTTTTAGAAGGATGAAATTCACGCTGTCGTCAATCAAAATGCCTTCAAGATCAACAGTTGCCCGCCATCCCATGATCGGGAATTGTAGGATGGCAATATCATGGGCGGGCAACATGTGTCCCATCTATGGATCAAATTTGTGTGACTGCTCATCAACTATCCTTTGATTTGAGCCATTCCCCGCCATTCCGTGATGGTGCTTTGGTTGATTACGAAATCACAGGTGGCTTCCATGTGGACTGTACAAGGTGGGGCTCGAGGAAATTTTCCATTTGCCTAGTAATGTCCCCTTTCCCTTTAATGAATGTTTTATTTTTTAGAAGGATGAAATTTGCGCTGTCATCAATCAAAATGCCTTCAAGATCAATAGTTGCCCACCATCCCATGATCGGGAATTGTAGGATGGTGATATTGCAGGCGAGCAACACGTGTCCCATATGTGGATCAAATTTGCGTGACTATTCATCGATTGTCCTTTGATCTGAGTCGTTCCCTGCCATCCCACGATGGTGCTTTGGTTTATTATGAAATCACGGGTGGCTGCCATGTGGATTGTACAAGGTGGGGCCCGAGGAAATTTTTGTGCGATATATTTTAAATGTTTCATTGCTTCCAAAGCAAAACATTTAAAATAAAATATTTGACAAGGTCAGGGGGAAATTCATTAAAAATGAGCAAAAGTGGAGAAATTAGGGCAACTAGTGATTTTAATGGTATATTAAAAAAAAATCATATTTTGATAGTTGAATACATTCAAAATATTTCTAATATATTTGTAATTTAAAAAATATATTGTTTAATTTTTTAAATATATATTTTTATTTATTTTAAAATATATTATACATAAAAAATTACATAATCAATAATAGATAATAGATTTTGGTGAATATATCTAGGTATGTTAATATATGCTTGAAAAACTAATTTTAATTAAAAAAACTTACTAACATCATTAAAAGGTAAGTTTATAATTATAAAAATTTAACATTAGAATTATTTAACATTTGAAATATAAAATTTAAATATTATATTATAATAGTTTATAATTTACTTATATAGTATTTTGGATAATAGAAACAATTTTGATTGATTTAATATTTTCTAAGTTCATTATTGAATTTAAATCTTATAAATATAATTTTATATCTTTAATCAATATTATAATTTAAAAATAATAATGAATATTGAACATCTTAGATTTTAGTATAACTTAAATATCAAAAAGTTTAATGTATAAGTTTATAAAATATAATATATATTTTTTTAAATAAAGATTTAAAGATCTATATAATTATCTTTTTAACTATGAGATTAATAAAGAATTAACCTAAGTAACACATTAATAATTCTAAGGATTTGTGCTTGGAAAAATGTATAACAATTTTTTTTGTTAGATGTCGTGTTGTATAGTTTAGAAAAGCTCAAAATATGAATAGGATTTTAAGGCCATATATTATGGTAGCTTACAATTCAAAAAAAGGAAGGAAATCTATTATCAATTTTAATCTACAATTTAATACCATATGAAAAATCACATGTAGTATTATCTAAAATTAATTCTTAACATATTAATTTTAATAAATACACTTACCATTCAATAAACTTCTCCCAAGAAATAAACCCTAAGTGAACATTAATTGAACCCTAATTGTAGATTCATAACTCTAATTAATCATAACCCTAATTGAACCCTAATTGTAGATTCATAACTCTAATCATAACCCTAAGGGAACACTTATTGAACAGTAGTCCTAATTATACCATAACCCTAAGTTTGAACTATAGTTGAACTCTAATCCTAACCCTAACACTAATTCTTATCCTAATTGAACCTTAACCCCAACCCTAATCTTAACCTTGACCCATTTTGAACTCTTATTGAATTCATAACCTTAATTAAACCCCAACCTCATCCTCAATCCTAACCCAAATTGAACATTAATTGAACCCTAAACCTAACCCTAAGTGAAAACTCATCCTAATTGAACTCTTAACTTTTTAGTTGAAAATATTAAAGTGCCTTAGATTTTCCTATTCATCGTCATTTATCATTCAATTCCTAATAGAACTCCAAAAGCTTATACTTTTATAATGTTTTAATACACACCTAATATTAAGGGTTTAGAGTTTAAGGGTTAAGGGTTTAGGGTTAAGGGGAGAGAGATAGAGGGAGTGAGTGAGTGACCCATTTACATATTATTATTTTATACTTTGTTAGTTAAATATTTAGTTACCCATTTACTGTTAGAAGAAATGACCCAAGAATTTAATAGAATGGACTACTCATATAATACCTTTCATTATGGAGCTCAATTATCTGATATATTACTACTTATCAAATCCTTTGTAAATAATTGTAAACTTATGACTCCATTTAAACATTTAATTGATTTTCTTGAATCAAAGCAAAAACATAGACACACAATTGAACATATTCTCAAAAGAAGAATGATAACTTCATTAACATTTCATTCAAAATTCACTCAAATCCACATAAGGAGAGAAAATATATTAGAATTATACGTTTATTCATGCTTAGAAGTCATATCTACATACAATTTAAGATAATTTGCATTTATTCATCCAAAACTCAAACACAGGCTATCTATTCTATTTTGTCCGCTTGGGGTTTTAATAGCCAATGGCACCTCAAACATCACTTCCTCATTAGAGGACAAATATCTTTCTACCCATATATTCAACTCAAAACCTAGCTAGAGCTTTCATGAGTTCTCTCCCTACAAATGAGCCTTGAATTCCCTTTTATGTGACAAGGGAGCAACAAGCTTCGGGCTCAAATGTAATTTCACCTCAAATTTTCATTTGAAAAAAATATCCATTGCATTTGACTTTCATTTCAAAACTTCCCACACATTGAATCTGCAAAACATATTGACGCATGAACTAGGGAAAGCTAAAATAATAGGGAACACAAATTATCATTTGTTGTTGCCCAATACGGTAGACCCTTAGACTCCTCTTCTTTCTTGTCTCGCTTGGGGTTTTAATAGTTGATGTGCCCACATATATCATTTCCCCATCAGAGGGTAGACCGTGATTGAAGTGACTTAAATACTAACTCTTGCTCGTTACATCATCAGAAGTGTTGCTCATAAGGTTGTTAATGGGTGAGTGTTGGCATCCACAACACACTGACTATTTTCCTTTGTCATCTACCAGTTGAGCAGCAACATCCTAGAATTGCAACCTTCTACTGCATTTACTGGGCACAAGCTTGGGCTTGTCAACCAAAGCACCTTCTTGAATAGCATGACCAAGCTTTTGTTAGCTCAAATGAACAGACCTCATTACTGACTTACTCATTTTCTCTTCTCAAAAAAGCACTCAAACTTGATTAGACTTAGCCCACAAAGCGCTCTTACTACTACAAGAATGACACTACTAGCAGTAAATTCCTCGTGTATTTATTGTGCGAGGTAATGCCAACCTTCATCAATGCTTAGTAAATATGCATGTACAAACATGGCAATTTGGCAGCATATGTACTATCACCGTTTAACTAGAGTTGCATCAGAATCCAAAGATCACCCTTCATGATTGCCAACAACATCTTCACATAGATTGAGATTGATGTGACTACACAAGCAACAAATAATTCATTAATGCTTCACCAACCTTCCTATTCCTCTTGCGAGCTAACAAGGAACAATAGAGATTTACATTAGCTTTTGATTTGGTTGTTGATCTAAAACCATAGGTTATGAGCTCAATAGTGGAGATTGGGCCCCACATTCCATATAGGACACACAACTACCTTTTGCTGTCCGCGCACCAAATAACAGGGTGACACCTTAGGTCTGTGAGTTGGCGGGGTACGATCGAGATCTTCTCCAATATCTTCGAATCTGGAAAACCTACACATTGCACGGTTAGTATTTAATGAAAGGCTTTGGCTAAGCTGTCAGTGACATGACCACTAGATTTAATGGCTTAGGATTATGTCACCAGATTAAAATTAAAACCCAACTTTGATTTTAATACTTTATTTCCTCCACAGGGTTTTATTTCCTAAGTCTCAGTTGGCCCTGTTAAATTCTTATCCCAACCCTAACAAAGAACAAATGATTAAGCTAAGGATTATATTTTTTGTTATAACTTTAGTTCTAGAGAATTCTTAATTACCAATTCTTATTTGTGCATTTGTATATAAATCTAATTGAATGTCTTTCCATATCATTATGGAAAATTTTATTATCAAACCCTAACTCTAACACTAATTAAACCTTGACCCTAACCTTATTGAGCTCGTATTATAACCCTAACTCTAACACTAATTGAATTGTAATCATAACCTTGGGTATTGTTGAAAACTAACCCTAATTGTATCAAAACCCTAGAGAACTATAATTGAACCCTAACCCTAAAATAGACAATAACCCTTACCTTAATTGAACCCTAACTCCAATCCTAGCCCTAATTTAAGACTAACCTTAACCCTGACCTTAATTAAACCCTTATTGAATTATAACCCTAATTGATCCCTAACCCAAATTGAATACTAATTGAACCTTTACCCTAAGTGAATAGCAGCCTTAATTAAAATCCAACCATAATCCTATTTGAATTTTGACCCTAATCATAACCATAATTCAACCATAGCCTTAATTGAACCCTAACCCTAAACATGAGTTCAATTAAGTTTAAGGTTAAAATAGGGTGAGACTTTAATTAAAATTAGGAATAGGATTCAATTAGGATTAGGGTTGGGGTTGGGGTAAAGATTAAGGTTCTATGATAGAGCTTGGGGTTAGTGTTAGGGTTCAATTGAGGCAAGGGTTAGTATTAGGGTTAGGGTTATGGTTCAATTAGAGTTTCATTAAGGTTAGTTTTAGAATCATAGTTATGTTTAGGGTTGGATATAAAATTAGAGTTAGGTTTGAAGTTAATTAGTGTTAGTTTTAGGGTTGGGATTATGGTTAGACTTATAATAAATGTTAGTATTGGGATTAGATTCTATCACTCAATAAAAATAATCTTCTATAAATTCATTCATTTTTTTTTTTGAAATTATACAATTTAAAATATTTTAAAATTTACCTATGTTGATATATGAGAGATATAGCAAATCTAAAATCTATACAATTTATAGTTAACTTGACATTGTGTATAAAAAGGTTTCAGTTATGAATGTTATAATATAAAAAATAAATGTGTTTTCAATGTTTATTTGTTAGTTTAAAAGATTTGCCAATAATATTGCAATCACTAATGATTAATTTTTTCTTGATGGTTAAAATAGATTGGTAAGTAAATTTATCATTGATTTTTTCTTGATACCTAAATCAATATTTCATAAATTTATCTATAATTCTTTTTTATTTTTTCTTAATTATATTAAATTATATTTTATTAAATTGTTAAAAAAATTAAGTTGCTTATAAATAATTTTTATGTGCTTTTTTATTATTAACTTGATATTGTGTATAAAGCTTTAAGTTATGAATATTATAATATAAAAAGATAAATTTGTTTTTAATGTTTATTTCTTAGTTTGATGTGAGAATAATGTTGCATAGTAATGATTAATTTTTTCTTGATTGGCTAAGTGATATTGTGAAATTATTATATGTTAATTTAATGTTATGAATGCTATATAATATAAAGAAAACTATTTCTAATATATTTTTAATGCATCTTTATATTTTATAAACAAACATCTAAAATAAGAATGTGATTGTAAAAAAAATACAACTTAATGAGTGAACATACATTTAAAGTTAAAAGTGAAATCATAAAACAAATTGTAAATTTATTTTATTTTTCTTCTATAAATATAATTTTTTGATTTGTCGTCTGCCTAGTAATCGGACCCACTTCTCCTTTTAATGAATGTTTTATTTTGCAAGGGTTGATTTAGTGTTGTTGTTGATCTATTTTCTGCAGATATCAACGATGCCTACCATCCCGTGATCGAGAATTGAAGGATCGCAAAATTGCCCTCGGGCACCACATGTCATATCCGGGGAATCAAATTTGAGCTATCGCTGACCAACTACCATTTGATCTGAGCTATTCCCCGCCATCCCGCGATGGTGCTTGGGTTGACTGCAAAATAACGGGCGGACACCACATGTCTCATCCGATGAAGCCTAAAGAGAAAAGGAAAACACTAGCCGGCTTTAAATGTATTAAGGGGCGGATTACTAAAGTTTTCTCAAGATGCACATGTTCTAAATTGATGGATATGTTATAATCTCGCTAGAAAAGCTGCTCGAAGGTTAATGACATGGCTGGCGACTGTGTTAAAGGAACAAAATCAATGATGCCCACTATCCTGCGATCAAGGACTACAAGGATCACGATATCACGGGCGAGTGCCACATGCCCTTCAAGATTGATGAAATCTGTATGACCATTGATGAGTTGTCTCTTCAAGATTGACAGTGCATGCCATCCTACGATTATGAATTTTGGGAATGCGATGTCGCGGGTGCCTACCACGTGTCTCATCCAATGAAGCCTAAGGAGTGAAGAAAGAATTTTTCAGTTTTAAATGTATTACAACGCGGATTACTAATGCGCTTGTAAGATGCACGTGTTTTATTTCAATGTAGATGTTATGATTTTAAGGTAAAATTTGCTCGATAGTTAAAGGAAAGGACAACGACCATTTTTGAAGGAGTAGGATTTATGGTAAAAAGATCGACGGTGCCCACCATCGCGCGATGGTAAATCAAAGGATTGTGATATCGTGGGCAACCGCCACATGGCATTCCTTCATGGCGTATGACATAATGGGTCCCTTTATTGCCGTGTTGGTGATTATGTCAGCCTGTTTTGAAGATGGTTGTTGATGATTTGATCAAACTGAAGGATCAATGACTCAAATTTAAATATGTATCAAATTATAGTTGGACCCTTCGTGTAGCTCATGAGTGGGCTTTAATGGCGAATGAGACATCTACTGGCAGGATTTGATCAACATAAAATCAATTTACTCATCTCATTTGTATCACAAAGCATCCAAGTATTTCGTGAAAATAGTTCCAGAGCCAAAGGTGAAATTTTGAGTAGCTGTAGCCAAAAATTGGAGTTTGTGCAAAAGAAGTTGTGAGTTAATTTTCTCTATTTCCTAGTCATTCTGCACCTAAATTTGGGAAGGGGGGTCTACTATGCTTGTGACTGAGCTCATTAAAATATTTTGTTAGGGCTATTGTTAAGCATAAATTGTGAGGAATTGTGGTATTTTTACTCTGTAATTTCCTATCTTTGCTTAGTCATAGCCAATTGAAGTGTAACATTGTAGTGAGGCCCTATTATTTCTAAAATGGCACCAACCAAGCAACACTCTAGCCACATTGAGTATTTGAAAAGAAACTTGTACGATGATTTCCTAGATCAATTTCCATTATCAAAAAATGACAGAAGGAAAGGTTTGTTGTTGATGCAAGGGAAAATCCTAGGGGAGGGGTTGGTGTGTAATAATTCCAACATTGTTGATGCTAGGGTTCCACTCACAAGCTTAGAAATCTTTAGATTATGGTATGGATAGACGAATTTGCCTCATCCTTTTTTAAATGGATGGATGTACGACATGGGAAAGCTGGTTGTTAAAAAAGTGTTCCCTGATGTGGACTTACTTAGAGTAGTGGCCAAAAGATATGACCCTATCACATGAGTAATCAGAGATAATGATGGAGGGTTTCTATTAGAAATTAACAAAGATGTTATCCAACAGACTTTTGATTTGAGTGAGCCAAGTGATGACTTAGTTCCTATTAATCTTGAAGAAATGAAGCAGGAGTATACAAACTTGAAATCTCTTTTTAGGGTTAACCTACTTCCACCTCATCTAGTTAAGGCAGGGCATTCACAATTTCACATCAGCCCTAGTGACCAGGAACCCTTCAGATTAAATTGTTTTGAAAAGCCTTTCTTGGCTACTTTCTATTCACTATGTCAGATTTTGGGTTTCAACTCTGGTGTAGTAATGTCGATTGCATACATGTTCATGGGGGTGCAAATACAACACTCTAACTTCTCTATAACATATGAATTTTCTTCTTTTTTGGATGAGAGGATACATGAAAGACTGTCAAAGATGTAGAATGGTGATACTGGTACTCAATTATTTTGGTATTACATGTTGATGCATATGTTCTTGTTTAGGAATGTTGATTTCTTTGCTGAGAAGATGAATTTAAGATAATCAGTTAATGGACAAAGATTGCCAGTATAGATATGGGCTACAGATTTGTCATGTAATAAGGAAAGCACCAGTTATGTGTAATTTGATAATTATTTTGTTGCAAGATTGAGGGCTAGATTGATGGTAAATGTACCTAGGATCCTAAGGAAGTGCATGATTTTCTTAGGCCAAAGGAGAGGAAACTAGAATTGAAGGTTTTACATAACTGGGGTGACATTATCCCATATCTAGTTAACACTGTCCTAAGAATAAATGGATTTCAAGGAACCCCTCACATACTACCATAAAATGTGCCACTAAGACTAGGGTTTGTAGAAGTTATGTGGTAGATGTGGTGTATTCATGAAGATAACCTAACTGGAAAGGGGAAGGGAACATTATTCCCTGATTATACAGTAGTGTCTAACATTACATTTTCAAAGGGAGGCTGGACACATTTTGACAAATTCTTTGTTGATTACCATTTGAGATTTGGTCCAAGGCGACAACATGATCCTAAAGGTTTCTTTGCTCTTTTTAGACAAAAAATAAAAGGTGGAAAATTTTCAAATGAGTTCAATTTCCCTGAGGACCTTATCAGGAATGAATTTGATTTAAATGGACATGAATTGAACAAGGAAAAGTGGATAGCTTATTGTAAGCTACTGGATATTGTGCATGAAATGGATCCGACATATGATCCATTGATGGAATTCACTCCATACCACAAGCGAATTGATTTTTTAATGAAAATTTTCAAGGAGATAATAGACACCTTGACAACCAAAAAAATCAATTTAAGGCTAAGTCTAGATATGCAAGGACAAAGGGATATGCCAATTGAAACAAGGCTAGTATGTCAGCCTACAGAAAGGTGGACCATCTATAGGAGGAAAAGGGATACTACCAGTGATGAGGGAGAAGTAGACAAAAAAGGGAAGAAAATAATGAAGTCGCCTTCATGACTAGGCCCAAATTCCAAAGTACCTAGGCCTGTCAAAATCATTGAATTAAAATCTTCACCAGAGCGCAGTCCCCCATTAGCACCACCTGAGCCAAGCCCTAAGAGGCAAAGAACTAATCACCTACCTGAGGATCTCACAGATGAAATTATTGTTACTGATCAAGACATGCAGATTGGTATGTCATCCCCTCCTAGGTCAGCTGAATTGGTTCTATTTGATTTGGATATGAAGGGTAAGAGTGTGCAGGATGCAAGAATGGAGGCTTGCAAGGAGTTCTTAGATGACAATGCATTTGTAAAGACTCATGTATTCTTGCAATTGGCATGGAGGATGAAATTTGAGGAATATCAAAATAAATGTAAGGAGAGAAGAGAACTAAGGCCTGACAAGTTAGATCAGGAGAATGATGAAGTGAAAGCTGAACGAATGGAAGAGTTCAAAAACATCACTCCTAAAGAAGGAAGACAACTAGTGAATCAGGCTGGTGTTTTGATTTTTCCTGAATGGTATATCATAGATGCAGTGGCTTTCAATGCCATTATAAAGTCCAAGAATCATTTTCAGGATTTTGAAGAAGAAGTTAAGGTAGCATTACAAAACTGTGCCTTCAGTGAAGAATATGAGACCTTAACAATTTGGGCATTGGCTCCACAAGGAAGAAAGCCATACATTGTTGATATTAATCCAAATTTGAAAGGAGGATTAATAATAAAGAGGGCTTCAAAGACTACAACAATCAAAGCCACTAGTTTAACTATAAATGTGGCCAAGTTGGCCCAAAAGATTGTTGAAAGGAAGGACGCTAAAAGAAAGAGCCTAATGGAGAAGTATAACATTTTAATTGAAGAATATAGTAAAATGTAACAGAGGAATGTTGAGCTGCAAACTAAAGTAGAAAGGTTCAAGTATAGACATACTGGGGAAACATCCAATGCTCTAGGAACCAGCACATCTTCTCCCACAGCAGGTTCAATGCCTCCTGCTTCTCCAAATGTTTCTACACTAGGGTCTCCCATTCAAAATCCTGCTCTTACCCCTCCTCTAGAACAAGTTGATGAAGAAACAGAGTGCTCTGTTGATCCAACAGAGAGGCAGCTCATGCAGAAAATTGATCAATTATAGACATCACTAAGGGTAAAAGAAGAGGGTTTTCTTTCAAAAGAAAAATAAATTGTTACTATTGTCTTAGAGCATTTAAATGAAAAGGTGGATAATAAACTACCCTCTATACATTCTTTGTATTCTTTGCTATTTGAAGCAATAAAGAATATTGATAGGGATCAGGGGATAGTGATTCCAATAATTCAAAATTGGATCCCTAGGGAAAATGATCTAGATGTTATGAATAAAGCCTCAAGATTTGATGTAAATAACAGGCCCTAATCATTGAAGCCTACTTATACATTAGTTAAATCATTGTAAGGTTTTCAGACCTTACTAGATGATCTAAGTAGGAAGATTAGGGAATTGGTAAAGAAATTCTATGATTGGGGTAATACACTGTTACCTGATATAACTGATGAGCAGCCTGGGGAAATCAGAACACTCCAACAATGGTAGGATCAAGCAAGTAAAGTCATCAATTGATAATCAAATTAAAATAATTTGTGATGACTCAGATTATGATTTGTTGGTAAATTTTATGGAAAAGATTATTGGTACCGACTCATTTTTGGAATCTTTTGAAACAGATGCTAATCAAGTAGCGGTAAAGTATATGCCTTAAAGTACAAAGGTAAATGAGGTGATTAATTTTGACTGGACAACTGATGAAGAATACCAGAGGTGGTTGGCTAAGTATTTGAATGATGATGAGTAAAAAGAGTGGGCTACCGACAGGTGGAAAATTAGATGTTACGGTTATAGCGTTTCTAGTTTTGTATGGATAACTTTCTTGGTGTGGGTTTAGGGTGGTTTTTTGTTATTGCATCAACCTTCCTCCGCCAACATGATGAACAAGAATATGCTCCAAGATGATTGTTGTTGTAATGGTTTTTGGAATATCATCAGGTTTCCAAATTGGCTGGTGACATGTGTACTTTTTGGCCTGATGCTTGTTTGCTCCTTCATTTTCTATAAGAAGGATTTCAAGGCCAGAAGTACGAGGTTAGCAAGTTAGAGAATTTTGATCGAATCTAGACAAAGTCACATAGTAGATTGTAAAGTCATATGTTTCTAAAGAGAAACACAATTTAGGATTTTGAGTCATTCTGTGATAGGTTTTGCGTTTATGAGGATTTAATGTTGCATAGCAGTACTAGCATTTGAATTGAAATGACAAATTCGAGCTCATGTCTCTCCATTGTATACACATATCTAAACTTTGAATAAAATAACTAAGGGTTTTTTCATTCATCTCACTGTTGTGGTGTGTATGTTTCTATTTTAACTTTAATTCAAGGAATTAATTAAATAACTTGAATGGGATTATAGGCGGATATGTGTTGTATAAGGATTTGATAAGTAGTCCTAGGTTAGAATGCATACTGATGAAATTGTAATGCAATATTGTCAAGGGTCTTATATGTGATGTATTAAATCTATTATAAACCTCTAGATGCTTATGAATTTGATTCCTACAATGGATATATGGAACTGATCATCTAAGTTGTAATTATTCGTTTAGTTCAGTATTTGTTTGTCTTTTCCTAGAGCTTGCTACAAATTTCAAATCATTGAATATCTTATACAATGGATTTTGTTTAGTTATCTCATGCTATAGATAGTTGATATTGTCTATGAACAACCGATTCTAGTTGATATTATCTTATCGTGTTGAGCTATTAAGTGAGATCATCTACTATTGTTAATATTTTTTATAATAATGGTGCAGAGGTTGTAAACACATTAAGGGATCACTCTTCTGGGTCTTGTAGAGCCCGAAGTGTAGGAGGCTTTTAAAGTCCTTGTCAGTTGGTCCAGGTCCTTCGAGCTACCTTCGATTGGAATTGGAAATTCCATAAGTAGATTAGAAGACAAACCTGGTTACATTGTAAAAGGGACCAACATACATGTCAACCATTGAACAACCACCTCTACAACTATCTATTTAATCTTTTATGATCACATGAAACATAAAACACACTAATTTCAAGGTTGTTAACATCACTATTGAAATGTTTTAATTTTTTGACCTTTCAAACATTAAAAAGTACAACATTAAATTAATTATGTAATGGCATAAAAATTAAAAACATCATGAATTAATTATGTAACCACATAAGTCAAATATAATTCTATCAAGAAATTAATATCAAATAGATAATATAATCACATAACTTATACATTTCAATGTCATTGATCTTCTTCTTGATCTAACTCTTTGTCTGTATCATCTAATCCAGATTCAACATTGCAAGGATTGGTCATATCATCATCATCGTCATTGATATCAGTTTCAATAATGTCATCATCCACACGGATATCATCTTCATGAAAATTAACTCCTACATCATCATGATCTAGTTCCTCCTCTTCGACATCTTCGTCAGGTACATCATAAACTAACCATTGATCCTAATCATCGTCTACATCATCTTCTAGTTCTTCGGTATCTTTTTCTTCCACCACATTATAATTTATTGGCCTTCCTCTTGGATCATGTCTAACAACAAATGACCAACCTAGTTTACCTGGAACCTTTGAGTAAAATACCTGCTCACATTGGCTTGGAAGAACATAGGGATCATTTCTAGCTCGCTCGATCAACATTGTATTAACCATGGTAAATCCATTATCATGTTTAATAACAGTTCTCTCAGGATCAATTTCATTCAATCACAGCCTATACCATAGGATGATGAGAAAAATTATTTTGAAGGACTTAAAGTCACACTCAAGTATATCATCCAAAATCCCATAGTATCAATTTTCTGAGACTTCTGGATGTATGTCGCTTCTAGATGAAACATTAGTCACCTAAAAGATTGCAGTTATACCAAAATCACAAGTTTTCTTCATGTCATCCAACATTTTGATTCAAAATTTATGACCATTGCACCACATAGCCTTGTGTTTCACCTACAATATGTCAAACATGTAAAAATTATTACAATATCATCAACTGATAACCATATTTATTCTTGGCCGAATGTATGCAAAGAAAACAATTTCAAGATACATATACATCAATATACTTGAAAATAATTAAATAATATTATATTTTATAATGCACTGCATTCCTCCTTAAACCATATGCTAAATCAATTTCCTTTGGTGTAACATTGGAATCTCCATTATGATGAGCTTCTTTAACCAATGAAGCCACACCTTCCCATTTTAATGTGCGGCCAAATTCTTGACATCGCTCAATCCATACCATCATCCAATCAATAATATTGCTGGGTAACGTGACAAATGTAGTCCATCCCACTCTCGACCAACTGTATAAAAAAAATTAAAATTCACAAACGACGTATAAATAGTTAAATACCATAGTATATGACCTTAATTTATAATTGATGTATATTGAAGATTAAAAATTAAATAAGTACAATATACATAAAACCATATGTAAAATTTATTCCAATTAATCTCTATGACCATCTTATAATTACCTCTCACTTTCCTCAATCTACCTTTCCCCATCAGGTACTCCCCTTCAAATTTGTTAATGGAGTTGGGATCCCAAATGCGATCTACATGGATCTTTGCTACAAACTTAGGAAGATATTCACTAATATACACCATGGTCTGGTATACCATATATCCCTCCACCATAGAACCCTCAAGATGTGCTCTTTTTCTAACCAAAGCCTTCAAAAATTTCAAGTGCCTCTCAACCATCCACATTGACCCTGTGTGTACAGGTCCACACAATTCAATCTCCTCAACTTGGTGTATGAGGTAGTGTTCTTGTGGATTGAAAAATGTCGAAGGTAGACACTTTTTCATTTCACACATTAGACGAGAAATTTTTCTCTTCCAATAATTTATATCTTCTTTATGGATTTCTTTAGATGACAACCATCTACAAGTGATTCAAGGCACAAATATATTAACGAGATTTAACAAAAATATACAATATATTACATAAGTAAAAGTGGCAATTTCAAGATGTATGTGAAATTGAACAAATCACAAATTCCTCCCATGTATTTTCCAAGATCATATATAACTCTTGCTTGACATTAATATTGTCAAAGTTGTCCTGAGAGATAGAGGTAGAATGTAATCGCAACAATTATAGTAAAATGATCTTTTCATTATTTTCCAAAAGTAGTAAACACAATACACTAAAAAGTACATGCATTATACAAGTGTATTTAATATACTAGAATAATTACCTTAATGAAAGTATGTCAATCATGCGTTTTCATCTCTAACCCAAATTCACCTTTCTTTGTTATTATATTGTTTATAGTAATTTTGCAGCAAACTCGTAAAATCAAATTTTGTATGACTTATTTTATAGCATTGCTTTTCTACTATGTTAATAACTAAGGAAGGGAACTTATATTAATTTGGTCTCCATCGCTATTTAATTGAATGACATTTTTCATTGCATGATTGGCTTTTTGAATGTCAGTACAAATTTTGATAATTTTTTCTTTGGCATGCCTCTGCACCCATAATATTTCCTTCCATAAAGTTCTCAAGTATTCTTCGATATGCATTAAATCAAACAAATGCACAATTTGTAGCTACTCATAGTAGGGCAACCTACTAAATTGTCTGGGATAACTTTTCATTCCCTGTGGAAGCCAACCATTAATGCTTTGATGACCTTCATGAAGCATATAAGTTAAACAAATTAACAACGACAATCATTGTCAATTACAACATGAGTAAACACAACACAATATAAAAATATAAATTAAAAACATATCATATATGATAGATAACCAATTTAATTCAATGTATAACCTTGATGATTAATTCTATTATATTCCAACCTCCATAGGTGAGGTAACATTCTTTGTGGTTTTGATGTAGTCTCCTCTTTACCATTGAAAAGATATTTTTCAGTAGTTCAATACTTATGATTTCTATGGAGGAAGTGCCTATAATCATCAAACACCTGCTTTCCTAAACTTGTTGAATGATGAGATTTCATCTTTGGACCACAAATTGGAAATGCAAATTTTCCCTTTGTTTGAAGACCTACAAGATAATATATAATTGGATTAAATATATCAATTTTTTTCATTATATATAATGAATAGATTATTTTAAAAAAATGCATGATATCTACTTCATCAAATTAAATATTGTTAAGTGTAGTCAAACGTTATAACATACCACAAAAATGTGTGAGCCCTAGGGCATCATGAATTGTCCATACAAGCATTACATGGAATTGAAATTGTCTTTGTCCTATTGGTCTGGAGACATCATACATAGTGACGCCATTCCATAACTTTAGTAACTCATCGATAAGAGGCTCGATATATACATTCATACCTTTAACTTGGTACTTACCTAGTTGAATGAGCATAAACATTACATAATTATTATAACCATTTTACTGCAATATATATAAATTAATGTACATGACTATTGAATGAAAAAAATATAAGTCAATATGAGACAAATAAGACAAATGAGGTACTACTATATTAAAGAAAATTGATGTAAACAAATACCTGGAAAAATCATTGACAACAAATTATGTGCTCCCTCTTTATTGACATCTATGGAGGAAAGTTATTGTTGATAACAAAAACAGGCCACACTGAGTAAATAGATCGCAACTCTCCAAATGGATTGACACCGTCCGCTCCCAATGAAAGCCTAAGATTATGAGGTTCTTCTTTAAAGTGTGGCCATTTTTCCTCCATGTCCCTAAATGCAGAACCATTTGCAGGAATTCGAAGAATGTCATCTCCACTTCTATTATGTGCATGGTAATCCATAAATTACGCTAAGCTTTCGCACCTAAATAATCGTTGCATACGTGGAATAATGGGAATATAATGAAGAACCTTGAGAGGCACCTTTTTTGTTAGTTGATCTGTTCGATATCTATTGATATGATATTCTAGGCATTCTTTTCCAAATTCCTATTGTTTATGATATATAATATGATCATTGGGACATGCATCTATTGCTTGATACTCCATTCCGATATCTTTCATAATGGCACATAAATCTCGGTATGAGGGAGGTAAAATATTTGATGGTGGTAACAAAAATTCACCAATCAATCTACAACAAAAAATAATTTGTTCATATAAATAATATTAATGATACATATTTCATCATTTAATTACTAGTGATGAACTAACAACAATTAAAATAGATGAAAAAAGATGACATATATGACATACCTTAACATTCGTGAGATTGCTATGTTTGATAAACCATCCATAACCTTCAAGTTCAACAACAATACAACAGAGAGAAGAGTTGTTTTGGAGCCTTCATAAAGGGTCGCATATACCTTTTCAAGTATAGGTAAATCATGAACATCATCAAAGTCATCTTGATTATCATGATCAACTCTGCCACTAAATGTGTCATGGATCAATGTATTCGTACCATCATCTTTAACTGTGTTTTCTGGTGCATGATCATCTTCTTCCATAGGATCATTAACTTTGTCTTCAATATTCACAGCTCCATGTTTTTCCACTTGCAAAACCACATTCTTTGGGTCGTGATAATCCATATCATATGTCCTAGAGCACCCAACCTTTATAATAATGATTGACACAAATAAACCATGATCACGATCAAGTGATTATATATATATATAATGTTAAAATGATATAAACATTTACAAATTCAATCAATATAAACACATATAATGAACAACTTACCAATGGCCAATAATCATGCCCCCCTTCAATGTGACCATGCTGCCTACAATGTTTCTTAGCTATTGTGATTAAAAGTCATCTCATCTTTAAGCCCTTGCAATTATTGCAAGGACAATAACATTTCCCATCACCCATTCTTTTCAATCTAGCCCACAATCTATCAAGTGTCTCTTCATTTTGTTGTGGACTAATATTATTTGGCATGATTTTTCTTTACCAAGCTTGACTATTTAGATCTTTAAAAAAATCAAACTCACACTCCAATATTTTTTATTCATAGACAGGTATCATAATCTAATAATTCTGATATTTTACACCAAAAAAATTTGGCATGCAACCACCCCTACAAAAGAGAAGATAGTCTGAAGTTAATGACCCCAAAAAATAGTTTAAAACGCTAATTCCAAAATTTATTAAATTCTAATTTTAATATGATTTCCAACCATTAAGACTCCTAAAATCAGAATATTGAATTTGATCACAAACTTCCTACTACAATGGAGGTAGCAAGCTAGTAAGAGCAAGTGACCCATTCCTAAGGAGCAACAAGTCAGAATCATCATTGCTAATGTCAATACAGATTTATCCTTTTAGTTAAAGATGTAATGTGTCACTTCTTATGATGAGCTTATCCCTAGGGCCCTCAACATTCAGAGGGACCTAATAAAAAACAACAGAAGCATTGGTAAGAGAATGATTAGGGTACAAACCCTAGGCCTCTGTAGAAACATAAACAATAACTATATTGGATTAGTGAGGTTGCAATACTAGAAATATTGAGACATTCTAGGTAATAAGAAAATCTTGCGATCTAAAGATTGTAGCCAATAACAAGCACACTATGTAGCTTAGTGACATTTGTAAATGTAATCTATAGTAAGAAGAATGATAGTCACTTGAGATGTGACAGTCAAAAAGAGGCTGAGCAGTGACAAGATAATAAAGCTCAAACCTTGCATAGTAAAGTGGAGATTTTAACAATGAGTTTCATTTACCCCTTACTAGCCTTAAGGGTTTTTCAAATGCTTTTGGTAGTGTTAGGCAAGGAAAATGCAATCAGGGAATGACTGTCCAAATGAAGTAATGGTGGTAATCATAGGTTTAATGTTTCTTCTTAGCCATTAATGTATAATGGAGGTAGTGGATTGCATGTTTGAGTAGTGTTTTGAGACTCATCAAAGATGGGAGAATAGTGAATAGTACCTTGTGGAATCTGAAGTAGTGTCAATAAGGTTGAAGGATCTTAAGAACTACAATACCATGATACAATGACTCCCCTATAGTAAGTAGGTAGTCTATAGGGCATAGTTTGATTTTATAGAAGGATGCTCATGAAAGGAATCTTCAAGTGATAATGAGTGAGTTGTTTAAGATTGTAGCTGAGGGTGCAATACCCAGTCTTAAAGGAAGTTAGTAAAGCAGTAAATGTGCAAGAAAATAAAATCATACACAACAAACAATTCATAATGTTATCTTCCATAATTCCTTGAGTTTGAAGACAAAAATCTTATTGTATCTACATGATGAAAGTGATGACCTTAATGGTCAATCACTGGCAACTATGATTTTAAAACATGCTATTGTGCTTATGGAGGAAACATTTTAAGCAAGGTAGTGAGTGGTGGTTTGGAACAATGGCAGGTATGAAGGACTTGCTTTATATGCATACTATGCAGTCTAGCTTAAGACAACATTCTTAGAAGAGATTGAAGGTGGATTATGGAACTCAAGGTTTATCATGAAAAGGATTAAAGCAAAGACTGATATCTATTTAAAAGCCACGGTCATGAAGATATTAAAGATGTCACATGAAAAACCCTAGTAGTTGGAGTATTGAATACAGTGCCAAAGAGGATAGTGTGTTGGGGAAAATTTAAGATCAGATCTCCACATTATCTAATTACAGAGAAATACATCATTTATTTATTTGTTTAATTAAAAGAAATCATTCTAAACCCTATATAAGATAAATTGATACTTTAAAAGCCTCTGAAGGAATTTTAGATTATGCAAATATATGTTAAGTAACATTCATAAGGTTTAGAAAATCTTGACCATTCTCTAGAATAGCCCATTAAACATGGGTTGTGCTTGAATGCACTACATAATTGATATAACACAACCACTCTACATATCAACTAGAGTTATAGGCAATTTATTGCAGCAAGAGGTATTCACTCTTCAATCATGCTATAATTACATCCTAACCTGTTAAACTTGAGACAACCTGAATGGAACCAATGATGATTGACACCTACATTATACAACCTGAATTAACTACATTATATGAGTGCCTCAATTTATATCACAACATAGCCACATTAAACTTGGGTCACACATGAATGCATCATGTATTTGTTATAGCACAATTGTGCCACATGACCAATAGAGTTATGGATCACATAATTACAGTCACAAGAATTTGTTCCTTGGTTGTCATCTTATGGTGATTCACACAACAAAATCTGGACATGAAATTCTCAAAACCCTTAACCTCTAAAAATGAAATCTGATGAGATGTTGCTTTAAAATATGATTTTCAAACCTAGAACTACAAATCTGACTTCACAACTGAATTCTACAAACAGAAAATGACTACCCTCAACTTGGTGATATCTTCTTTATTTTTTTTCTGATTTTTCCCAAGAAAATCGTGCTTAGTTCTCCACAAACTATCTCAAGTAGAGAAAAACACTATTGCAATAAATTAGGCACGAACTCACTTTTTTGTATGCCGGCCACAATTTGTTTTTTTTTCTATTTTTCATGTTTGTTGAAAATTCAACGAAAATGATAGCCGGCATTTCGATGAGCCCTAGGTTCATCAAAATTTCAACAAACATCAGGGATAAACTTTCAAAAATTGAAAATTACACACCAAATTTTACAAGCACTCAACGAACATCAAATTTTACATATTTCATTGAACAGTTTCGTCAGATTTTGTAGTCAAATGTATTAGTGGATGTCTCTAAAAATGAACATGGCATATGGTGAATACACTTTGATGGAGCCTATAGTAGAGAAGGGAGTGAAGCTGCAATTTTCTTCATTTTACCTAAGAGCACAATATTTAAATACTCATTTATGCTAACATTTGAGTGCACAAATAATATGGTAGAATATGAGGCCTTGCTACTAGGTCTAAACATGGCCACAAAACATGGGATCAAAATGTTAACCATCCTTATGGATTCTAAATTGGTTGTTTCACAAGTAAGATCAAAGCACTCCAAAAAAAAAAAGAGATTGAAGCAATAAAGAAATATTTTTGTGGGATACTATAGAGCTCTTTAATGCTTTCTCCATTGGGTAGGTGGATAGATCCAAAAAACTGATAGTTTGCATCTTGGAAAATGTGGCCTTGAAAAATGATGATGTTACCTTGGCATGGATCTCACAGGTAGAGCTCAAGACCAAACCTGCATTTTTTGATAATATTTACAATTGGTAGGTATTCAATGATGACATTGATCAGATAAAATTTGCACATTGTATTGATCAATATGAGGCAAAGGAGATTGACTTCAATGCATTTTTCAAAGAAGTGGATGGAAAAAAAACTATGTTTGGCCAAGAAGTAGTGTAGCTCAAAACAACTAAGATCCAGGATTAGTTGCACTAGAAAGGGTTTTTGATGGGAGTGAGAAATTATGAAGCAAACACTAGTGAGAAGGGAAGACATTGAAGAGATTAATCTTGGGACTTAGTTCACTCCAAAAAAGGTGTACATTGGAAATAAGATAAGCCCTACAATAAAAAATATGTTGATCATATTTTTGAGAAAGTACAAGAATGTTTTTGCATGGTCATTTGATGACCTTAAGGAGTGCAGAGAAGATCTATTTCAACATGAAATTCCACTAAATCCTAATGCAAAACCTTTCAGATAGAAACAAAGACTTATAAATCCTACCCTAGAACCTAAGATGCATGAAGAACTTATAAAACTCAGATAGGGAGGTATCATCAAACCCATCAGGAATTCTTCTTGGGTTTCCAACTTGGTGCCTGTCAGAAAGAAGAATGGAGACATAAGGTTGTGTGTAGACTTTTGAAATTTGAATGTCTCCTCACTAAAAGATAATTATCCCCTCCCAAACATGGAAGCTATGTTGCAAAGGGTAATAGGATGTGATTTTTTTTCCATGATGGATGTATTTTTTGGGTATAACTAGGTGAAAGTGAAAGAATCAGAGCAGTATAAAACTACATTTACCACACCTTGGGGCACATATGTATATGTAAGGATTCCATTTCGCCTCAAAAAATCCTAGTGCTACCTTTCAAAGAGTTATGGATGTTGTATTTGTTGATCTAATCAATACAATAATGGCAGTGTATGAAGATGACCTCCCAGTATATTCAAAGAAATTTGAAGATCATGTTGAACATCTAGAAAAGATCTTCCTCAAATCCCTAAAATATGGTATTTCCTTAAACCCTAAGAAGTTTCATTTTGTTGTGATTAAAGGAAAGTTGTTAGGCCAAATAGTATACAAAGATGGAGTAAGAATTTATCCAAAGAGACTAGATACTATAGAAAGGATCCCCATCCCTAAAAAAGTGAAGGCTATCCAATCTTTCTTTGGACAAATTAAATTTGTAAAAAGGTTTATATCAAATTTTGTTGAGATTGTGAAACCCATTTCAAAAATGTTGACGGAAGGAGCCAAGATTGATTGGATTGTAGAAGCAATTGATGCATTCATATCCATCAAAAGAGCAATCAAGGAGGCCCTAGTGTTAAAATCCCCTAACTTCAGTAAACCATTCCAAATCTTTTTGTTTGCATCATATCACACCATTGCAGCAATAATGTTATAGAAGAATGATGAAGGGTATGGGAAACCAATACCATTATTTAGTAAGTCTCTTCAAGGAGTAGAATTAAAGTATGACATTAGAGAGAAGCAGGCATATGTACTTGTCAAGGAAATAAAAGCTTTCAAATATTATTTGGTAGGTGCAAATATAGTCACTTATGTCCCTAATGTTGCAGTAAACGATGTATTTGTGTAGACCAAAGTCACAGGGAGATGGTGTAGATGGATTAATAAAATTCAAGAGTTTGATATTGAAATCCTAATTACTAAGTTGGTAAGAGGACAGGGGGTAGCCGAGCAATTGGTTGAATCAAATATTGAGGCATCTCAAATCTGCAACACAAGGGAGGAAGAAGGTATGATCACAAGCATCGAGAACATCTCATGGTATACTGACATAATGTATTACCTAAAAAATTAGAGATGTCCTAAATACATGAATGAGAATAAAAAAGGAAAATTGAAACTACATGCCTCAAAGTATGTCTTCATGGATCGAGACCTATGCTAGAAAAATAGAGATGAAGTGTTGTTACTATGTTTAGATGAATCAGAAGGAAAACACATATTGAAGGAGATACATGAGGGAGTCTATGGAGGAAATTTTTGGTCAAAACCATTGCCCACAAGATCTTAAGGGATGGATACTACTGGCCCAAGTTTTTCAATGAATCTTTCTCTTATGTACAAAAATGTGAGGCATGTTAGAAGTTTTCTAGAAAAATAAAATAACAAGGAGCATTGCAACTCAGACCAATGCAAGCTGAAGCTCCATTTCATTAGTGGGGGATTGATTTTATTGGAGAAATATCAAAAAAATCTAGTGGAGCTCACAAATGGATACTAGTGTCAAATGACTACTTTACAATATGGATAGAAGCCATCCCTACAAAGTAGGCCACTAGTAATGTAGTAATGATTTTTTTCATGGAGAATATCATCACAAGGTTTGGAACACCTATAAGGATAACAAAAAATAATGGTATGTGCCTCATATGAAAAGAATTCAAAAAAATATGATACATACGGAATAACAATTCCATATGCATCTCCATATAATCCACAAGCAAATGGGTAGGTTGAATCAAGCAACAAGAGTATCTTGAAAATCAATTTAAGAGGATGTTGAACAAGAAAAAAAAAAGCTTGGGATTCCAAATTAAGGATAGTAGTTTGGGTAGATGGAATCACGGTGAAGAAATCAACTAGAAATCACCTTTTGAATTGGTTCATGGGACACAAGCAACAATTCCCATGAAAAACCTTTTACCAATATACAAATTCATGCTTCAGGAAGATTTAGACATCTCTTACCCATGGAAGATAGGGTGGTGTAGTTGGCAGAACTAGATGAAATTAGGAGCTTGGCTTAGGAGCGTAACACAAAAATGCAGTCACAGATGAAGTACTTATTTGACAGAAGGGAAAAGGACAAGAAATTTGAGGTGAATGACATGGTCCTATTATGGAATTCCAAGTGTCAAGATAAAGGGAAACATGGGAAGTTTGAAGCTTTTTGGATAGGACCATTTGTTGTTACAGGAAAAGGTGGTGAAGATTCTTACTATCTTCAAAATGTGTTAGGAGAAGATCAGGAATTGCCAGTGCATGGAAAATTCCTAAAACATTTATTTTCTTAAAAAATCTAATTTTCCATGCAAAGTAGTTTTAGGTTCCCACCCCACCCCATCCCATTCGATCATATTTACACATGGTCTACCTTTGAGAGATCATTTATGGATTATTGCAATTACCTCATGTTCATTCATCCGTAGTTGGAGCCACTGTTGGAAGTGAAAAATACACCTTGGTTTTCATTTCATTTCCATCATGATCCCCACTACCCTTCAAAGTTTCACTATATTTGGAATAATATATAGAATTTTACCTAATGTATATAACTCTCAACCATACAACTATAAATAAAATAAAGTCTGCAAAGCATTTTCTTAAGAAAATATCCTTCCAAAAATGTCTCCCCAACAGTATAAGACATATCAACATAACAATACCACATCGAGGGAACTCTCATCATAGTCTTCCCAATGAACTAATGGAGACAAACCATGGAACATACACTATTGAAAAAACAACCTTCTATTGGGTAGACTTATAACATTGTCTCCCCAATAGAATGAAAAAAATAACTAAGGTGAAATCATTGGGGAAAGCATTACATATCACTAGACCATGCTTCATTGTCTCCTCAATAAATCGAGCAATACATATTAGAGAGAATAAAGCATATCGGGGAGAGATAACATTGTGTCTCACCAATGAGCTGATATAGGACATAACAAAGCTATTTTCATGAGTTTGTGGCAGTTAGTAGTATTAGGGAGACAAAATGCTATCAGGATGAAAAAAAATACAACTCCCCTGACACAATGGTAAGACAATCAAAGGAAAAGGAGTATCGAAATGAATGAGGACTATCAGAAGAACATAAACTAAGGTTTCCCTGATAGGCTGATGATACATGAAAGGAAGGATAATATTATAAATGATTAAGTATGAACTAAGGATTGGGATCGGTGGTTCAACAAAAATGTATCGGTGAGAACTTATCTAGCATCTTGTCAATACTCTGAAGGAAAACTAAGGACACAAATTTTATCAATGGGAAAGGCGTGTTGAAATGAACAAGACAATTGAGACGTGGGGTGAATCAGTTGTATCTAATCACATTCACCACAGATCTTAAATAATTTCACATCCACTTTAATCTATTATTAAGTATGGGCATGAAGTGCAGATAATAGAAAGCAAACACAAGAAACACAAAACTTGCGTAAACCCAATAAGAGAAAAAATAGGGCAAGGATTAACTCACAATATAACAGTAATTGCAAAACCATTTACAAAGAGGCTCACTACCAAAGGGCTCACTACCCAAGATAGGAATCACTATCCAGATAGGACTCACTGTCCAAATAGGAGGCTCAGTGCCTACAAATATAAAAATATAGAAAGAACAATGTTACACAGAGAATATTATCTCAATGCAACAGAAGATCCACCACAAGAACTTTCACACATCTGCAACCTTGATTAGAGAATTGCAGATACCATCAACTCACTGCTTTCAAGAGTCTAACACATTGAAGTCCTTGCTTCCTCAATTCACTTTCATATAATCTCTCACATATACCTTACTTCACACACTTGTAGCGTACAATCCTTAACATTTTGTCTTGTATTTATACCATCTTCAATCTTAGAAACTTACTCCAAGGTTGGCTACACACTCTTCATTTTACAAATTCAAATTAGGTCTAAAACTCAAAATTCCTACAATGGATGAGAATGAGAGTGGACCAAACCAACACTTAACTAGGACCAAAAACATCATCTTGGATCAATCACCCACCTCCTTAATTGATACTTATCCTTCACATGACGTGTAAACACTAGGTCAGCCAAACTTAATGAAAATACGAATGAGATTTGAAGTACATGCATCTGTAACAAGAATATAATATGCAGACCACATAACATGCTTCACCATACACTAGAACACATCTTAGATAACTTCAGATTCATCTGCAATTAATGCAACAACCTTCATACATAGAACACTTTCCATCATTCCATTCAGACTATACAGCCACATATAGTAACTCTGAAACTAGTCTTCTGGAGCACCAAACCATGAACACCTTTGAGAGAGCATAGATAACACCATTAAAATCCTTCTTCCAGATCTGCAAGACCCGAAACAAACCAGTGGAGGACCATAGAGTAGATACATTTCTCCCAGTCCATAGAAAAACAACTCTGCCAAACCAGTTCACAAACCGGTGAACTCAACATTCACTCTTCATCAAACTAGAAGTTATAATCCAAGATATATCACCTAATAATTCCCTTAATCAACACTTCAGATCCACACAAGCATAGGATCAACATAGAAGAATTGTGGAGCACATATTGGAGCACATTTTGAACACACACATAGTTTTTTCTTCACTATACATGCACAACCTGCAATCACTTGTTTCCTTTCTCTACAACAACCTATAATGTATTGAAATCAATGAAAACATTAATGAAAACACCACCATAATCACTCATAGTTGCAACAATCTACCATTTTTCATTGATGGAAACACATGATGTGAAAAACCATCAAGACAATAATATCATTTTCTTTCATTCTTCTTTTCCACATGACTCTTCTCCCCCTTTGACATCAATGGAAAAATATTTTTTACATAATTATTCAACCATATAAAATTCTTATCACTCCCCATTAGGAGTGTGCCCATGACAACACATATCTCATACTGCAACAATGATACTTCCTAACCCCCCTAAGGAGCAGACACCAATCATCAGTTTAGACAAATGATGAATCTATAGATCCACTGGACTTATGCACCTCTATGTGCACCTAGTTTGAAGAAAGAGGGGTAATAACCCCCAAATTGTCCAAGAGATACTCAAAAGTATCCTTAGGAAGAGACTTAGTAAATATATCAGCAATATGATCCTTTGTAGGCACATATTCAAGCCTAACTTCATTCTTCAATACCTTCTCTCTTAAAAAATGATACCTGATAGATATAAGCTTTGTCCTTGAATGCATTACCAAATTATTTGAAATATTTATTAAACTTGTATTATCACATAAGATAGAGATAGGCTCATCACACATCACTCATATATCCTTCAATGTTTTCTTCATCCATAGTACATGTGTGCAACAATATGTTGTTGCTATGTACTTGGCCTCTATAGTGGATAAAGATACCAAATCATGTTTCTTGCTTAGCCATGAAACCAACCTTCATCCAAGAAAGAATGCACCACCACTTGTACTCTTCTGGTCATCTACACAACCAGCCCAATCTACATCAATGTAAGCACTTAAAGTAAAATCAGTATCCTTAGGACACCATAAACCATAATCTAGAGACCCTTTTAGATATTTGAATAGTCTTTTCATAGTTGTAACATGTGTTTCTTTGGGTTATGCTTGAAACCTGGAAACCAAACATACTGCATGTATGATATCTTGTCTAGTGGTAGTAAGATATAACATTACACCAATCATAGATCTATACTTGCTCTGATCAACTTTAAGAGATTCATCATCCTTACTTAGTTTACATCCAATCACCATAGGTGTACAAACTGGTTTGGACTCATCCATTCCAAACTTCTTCAATAATTCTTTAACATACTTTGATTGTGAAATGAATATTCTCTTATTAGTTTGATTCAATTGAAGTCTAAGGAAGAAATTCAACTCACCAATCATAAAAATTTCAAACTCTTTTAGTATGTCATTTGCAAATTTCTTGCACATACCCTCATTTCCTCCAAAGATAATATCATCAACATACACAACCATTATCAAAATTTTATTTCCTTCAGCCTTGAAATAGAGATTACTATCTTTGGAGCCTTTATAGAACCTTTGTTGTGTCAAATACATGTCCAAACTTGCATACCATGCTTTGGGAGCCTATTTAAGTCCATATAGTGGTGCAGGGGCACCATGTTGAAACTTGTAAATATGGTCATTTTTTGTATTTTGACAGGTTTTGGTGTGTGGAGTCTTATTTT
This sequence comes from Sequoia sempervirens, assembly GCA_007258455.2. NCBI lineage: Eukaryota > Viridiplantae > Streptophyta > Pinopsida > Cupressales > Cupressaceae > Sequoia > Sequoia sempervirens. Next base: position 29,362 of record VDFB02092352.1, on the reverse strand, counting down.
TTCATCAATAAGGTCATAATAGACCATTAGTCATGTCATTTGAGTCATTTAGGGACAATACTACGAATGTTGCAAAAATCTTGTAAATGTTGTCAATATGCAAAAGTTACAAAAATGCACTATGTGGAAGACCAATGGTCATTTGAAGTTCAAAAGTTGGTTTTGTTGGTTTAGTTAGTTAGTTTTGGTGTGTCAAGGTTAAATAGGCTTTAAAAAAGTCAAGGTAAAGTTTATGAAGATTGTATTGAAGTGGAAACAATGAATAAAATTTTGTTTTCTCATAAAATGACTAGTAATTTGATGTTTTCAAGATCTATACAGGTTCGTACTGAAGAAATTTGATCAAAATTGCTTTTTTTTAGTGGATCCATGTATTAAGGACTCTTAGTTTTTTGTGTGATTTATTTTCATTTAGGGGTCTATTCACTCTTTTTCTCTTGACTGCCAGAAATACCGAGTTTAAAGGATTCATAGGCTAAAAATTGGGAATTAAGCCATTCCATCGGTGAATCTTGCAAATACTTGGTGGAATGACATAAATAGGTATAGGTTGTTGTTTAATGGGGTTTTTAAAAGTAGGGGAGGCAATTTTTGGTTTTTGGAATGATGCCCAAGTTGAGTTTATGAAAGTTTTAAGCCAAGAATGGAGGGTAGGTGTTGGAGTTCGGTGAAACAATATTGATAGAGGTTGGAAGTTGATTTATTTAGCATGTACAGGTCCATAGTAATCTGTTTGAGCCATTTTCAAAGTGGTAGGAGGCTGATAGGGTTGAGTTCCAATAAATCCTATTGAAACTAGGCTAAATGAGGGTTTTATGTTTTGGTAATTTTTTGGTTGATTTTTTTAATGTAAGTTGTGGATTCAAACTATTTAGAACTTAGGAAGAAGGATTGAATAGAATTTTCTAGTTGGCAGAGATTCTGGTTAGGTCTTGCTTTGTAAAAGTGGGCTAATTATAGTTATTTCCAGTGTAGCAGTCCTTTTTAGGGCATGAATTTCTGAAATAACCGTACATGTAAGTTGGATATGTTGAAAAAAACTTTAATGGGTATTTGAAATACCCATTTTTTTCTGGGTTTGCAATTTTTTCTGAAATATGTGCACAATTTTCTCTATTTGTAGTGCTACAAGGAGATTGCGAAGGAATTGGGAAAAGTTGTTAAGTTTGAGTTTTGAAGGAAAAAAGATTGGTTGATTTTGATCAAATTGTGTTTGTTGGAAGGTTTACCTGCCTTCTTTACATCAAGTGGTATCAAAACATAGGTATTATGTATTTTGAAGGAGAAAAAGTGAAGTTTGAGAAAGGAAAAGTGGTGATTTGAGAAGAAAAAATGTCTCCTAAAGGTAGTGTAGTACTTGCAAGGGAGATAAAGTTGTTGAAAGAGTCACAAAAATCAATCTTAGCCAAATTTGCAGCAATGGAGACAAAGCAAAGAAGAGGAAAGACCACTAATGAGGAAAGTGATTGAGAAGAAGAGGAAGAGGGTGAGCAAGAAAACCCTCCAAGTGGAAGAACCTAAGATGTTGATTTGGATCCTAATGAGAGAGGGACGATAAAGATGCTCAAGGATATAAAAGGACATGCTTGTAATTTGAAGGTAGATTTTCCAATATATAATGGTAAATTGGATGTTGAAGAGGTATTAGACTAGATAGATGCACTAGATCATTTCTTTGAATTCTAGGAGGTTGCAGATGATTAGAAAGTGAAGTTTGTAAGGACCAAGTTGAAAGGTCTTGCACTGACATGTTGGAATTACATTCAAGAGGAAAGAGTGAAGAAATGAAAGACAAAGATTAGATCATGGGATAGAATGGTGTCAAAGGTGAAAGCACAATTTTTGCCAAGTGATCATACAATTCAAACATTTAAGAAGTTGCAAAGTCTAAAGAAGGATAAAGATGTCATGACATATAATGAAGAGTTTCATAAGATAAGTATAAGGTCTGGTTATATTGAGGATGAAAATGAAAAGTTTGCAAGGTATATGTGTGGCTTTAGATTTCAAATACAAGATGAGTTGAGTTTGGCTACACCTAGATCAATTGAGAATTTTTTCGGTTGGCTACTAGGGTATAAGAAAAACTGGAAAGAAGGAAAGAAAGACAAAGAAGAGGCAGAGACGACACCAATAGAGGAGGAGGATCAAGGCATACCTATGAACAAGAAGAGGCAAGCAAAAATAAAGACCAAGTTGCTTATCAAAGAAGAGGTTTTAGAGGTTTCAGAAGAAGATTTGGTGGAGGTAGAATTTCAAGTTCATTTTCAGGTAGATGTTATCATTGTAATTATTTTGGGCATCCAGCATTTAAGTATCCTGAAAAAAAATGCTCTACTTCAAGTGGAGGAGACAAAAGAGTTTAGTTGGTGCAAGAAGATGATTGTGAAAGTGTTCATTCTCCTAATCAACTTGTTGCTCCAGAAGTTGGGGAATCATTGATGGTGAGAAGAGAACTCCTAAAAGAATCCAAGGAGAAAGAATCAACCCAAATGAGGACATTATTCAAGACCATCTACAAATGCAAAGATAAGGTATGTAAAGTTGTTGTAGATTTAGGGAGTACTAATAACATGGTGTCAAATGAAATGGTTGATAAATTGAAGTTAGAGAAAATTCCTCATGAAACACCTTATAGAGTGTCTTGGGTTGAATGATGATTAGTCTATTTTGGCTAATGAAAAATCCTTGGTTATGTTTAACATTGGTGGATATAAGGACAAGATTCTTTGTGATGTTTTACCCATGGATTGCTGCCATTTATTGCTTGGAAGAACATGGCAGTTTGATAGACATTCCATATATGATGGAAGAGATAAAACTTACACTATTGAAAATGATGGAAATACTTTTACACTAACACCATTGCAGGAGGATGATAAAGCAAAGGGTAAGGCAACAAAAGTGATCATTTTGGGTAAGAAAGAATTCATAAGACTTGAGGAAGACAAAAAAAGGGAGTGTGCAACCATTGCAAAAGTTAAAGATGCTAAGACAATAAATGGATGAAACGATGATGAGATGATGAAAAAAGCAAGTCAAGAGAAGGTGTAAGGCCAACCATGGTGTGACTGTTAGTACTCTAGCACTCATTAGCACAGGTTTCGTTATGGCTTAAGTAAATTTGATTCGGGATGCACTTTTGTTGACATGTTGTATCGTTGAGTGTGCCAATGAACCATATGGATTGATCCATCTGTTAGAACTTAAGAAAACATGATTATTAAAGTTGTGAAAACTCTACATGACCCTCTTACATGATTTCCTATTTATGAGTTTATTAATTCTTGCAATTAATTCATGTTGTAATTCTATGGATGTGTTTAATGCTATGAAGGGCTCAAATTTTTTTTTATAGATTATTTAAGCTCAAGGCATAAATAATTAATGTAGACTAATCACATTATTGAAATGTAACTATGAATCCTTGTGATTCCTTGTGATTGGATGATTTCTAAGAAGATAGATATAATGAATGAATCTAGTTGAGTAAAAGATAAGGTTCAATGTGGTATTAAATTCTAGTTCAACGAATTTACTAATGAGTTTAATTCCCTTGATGAAGATACTATTTGTGTTAGGTATTGGAGGCCTTCAAGATATTTCAAAACAATTCAAGTAAATACGTCACCAATTAAATGTGGGTGCAAACGAAGGAAACAATATTTGAACTAAAGATCGACTTTAGGTAATTGTGGGTGTTAAGTTATGTGCATAATATATGTTATCTTTCTTGTTAATAATAAAGTTGTTGAATATAAGGTTAGGAAATGGTAAGTCCAATGTGCATGAAGTTATTTTATTTGATGATAAGTTTGAAATGTTTATATGAACTTGTTTATATCAATCAAATTAGGAAGTGATCCTAACAAAATTAGTGAACTTGTGTGATTATTAATGATTCTTAATCATGCGCATATTTGATACATTTTTACATACTAATTTTGTGGTGGTTGTGTATGAAGTGAGTGCCAATGGAGGAAAGAGAGAGGCATCCAAAATCCTATTGAGATATTTCAATATGAGCATCTCAAAACGTGATTGGGATACTTTGGAAAGAGTCATTGTGGTGGCCTCTTTATGTCTAGTTTTCCTTTAAATTTTAAGATCAATAATTATATTACTATGTTTTGTTGATTTATTTGACCTTGGAAACCAAGGAATAGGATGTGAAGTTGCAATTAGGTTGTCAATAGATGATACCAATTTAATTTGGTTTTAAATGTTTCTAGATGTTGAATTCAATTTTATTTTGATGATTTTAAATACCTTAGGTATACACTTAAGGATCAGGTTTACTTTGAAGACAATAAATTATCCCAAAAATGAGTCTTAACCCATTTTTAATTGAATTTTCTAAAAGTGACGAAATGAGAATGAGCGTTCCAATTTTTTGGTATCTTGGGGAGGATTTTTACTTTTGGGGAGAAGAGTGAAGAGCTGTAAAAAAAGGGCTTTGGAAAGAGGAAGATGGAGGATCAAGAGGAAGAGTTAACCAGATTGAAAGATAAGTCTTTCTACTTTCTTCTTTTCCTTTTCAATGCTTGAATTATTATTTGTTGAGTTCTTAAAGTTGTTGGTCTTCTTGCTGAGAATGGTTGTCAAAACTTTAAGGCTGAGTATTTATATTTCTCTTAGTTTCTTGTGTTGTGAATAAGTCAAGGTGGGATGAATTTTGGGTCTTGTAAAAAGTTATGTGGAGGTTTGTGTAAATCTGGTTCTCAGGATTTCATGGAGGGTTATGGGCTATTAATATCAGTAAATAATGGGTTTTGGTGGCTCTCCTGCTCAGGGTATGGCTAGAGCCTTGTAATGGCTTGAAGATGCCATGCTAGATGGGTGGTGAGCTTGTCCTTTCCATTGGCATGATTTCACCCTAATTTTCTTTTGGGGATTGTTGGATTCAATGACTTCTAATTTTCTTTTGGGTATTGTTGGATTCAAAGACTCTTTTACAGGTTATTTCGGCGTAGCATTTGCATGGATACTTCAATAAAGAATAGGCTAAACTTGCACATGTTATTGTGAAAATCACAAGAGTTAAGGAGAGTAACATGCAATTTTCATCTCCTGTATGGACAGTTGTTATTAGGAAATAGAAGGAAAGAAGGAGAAAATAAAACTCCTACACTCAGAATCTGTTCTTCATTTATGTAAATTGGTCACAGAATTGGGTACCAGTGTAGATATAGGTCAGTAAGTTCCTGTTGGTGATAAGATTTCTTTAAAAATTTACACATTATGCTTTTATCTTGTATTGGAATAGACTTTCGTTGCAATTAACACTTGAAATAAAATAGTTCTGAAACACAAAAATAGAAAAGGACAAATAAATCTATTTACAAGAGTCATATTATCTATATTTTCATTTTCCTTAGTTAGACTAAGTGCATTAATTGCAGACATCTATTGATACACAAGGAAAAAAATAAAATAAAATAAAAATAAACCTATAAGATCAGCAGTGGTTGTAACTCCAATATGAAATTCTTCTGCAAGTGTTGTGCTTTATGTTTGCTGGAAGAAATGCTAGTATTTTATATAGCCAAATAATGGAAAGAGGAAAAATAATATGTATGTATATATCTTTCTCCTCAATCTGCATACCCTGCTACAACTTTCTACCCAGCAATGGAAATCATGGTCTCAGGCAATACTGCATTTATCAAAGTATCCACGGAAAAAAGAAAGCTATTTCATAATAGAGATTAATTCATGCGAAGAAAAAAACTTTAAAACAAAATATATAAAAATATATAATTTTTGAACTGCAAATTTCGATGAGAGGGGCCAGGCTTGGCTCTGTGGAGAATTGCGCGACCCCTCAGAGAGGCGCGACCCTCTCTCACACGCCAGCACTTGCTACAGGGACCTTTGGCTGTGTCAAAAGAAAAACGAAAACAGACGTGGATGAGTTCCCTCCGGCGGCAGTGCAGCAGACATTTCATTGCCTCAAGGAAATGCAATAATAAACCAGGTCGATCTCTGGAGATTAGAAACACAGAAAATGAGCAACTTTTTGGAAATAAGCCCTTTCTGAATAGTTTCATTAGGGTTTCCCAATCCGTAATGGAGTATCAATGGCTATACTTCACCTGTACTCAATGCAAGATGATTAAACAAATCTCAGTCGTTCATCTTCTTCGCCAGCTGTCTCTGCTCATTCTTGTTGCTTTTTCCGTCAGGTTGGTTTTGCCCCTTACTCCGACCCAATAGTTGAGCATGTTTCAATAGTTGTGATACTAGTTGTTAATATAATGTTCAATAGTTGTGATAGTAGTTGTTTATATAATGTCAATAGTTGTGACTTGACTACTCATAATTAAACAAAATGTATTCTTTTGATCTAAAAAGTAACCAATCATGTGATGCCACGTCGACGCTCAACTAACCATGATGTGAATGCACAAGTATTGGTAGCACGTTTTTTTTGGGCCTTTTTAGACACCTTGACAAAAAGCATGCTGATGTGGCATCATATTTGATGATGTGACCTTGAAATGAAAGTTATAAGCAGGGGACTTGCCAAGTAAGTTACTGTAAAAAATTGGAAGTGATTTGAAATTTCATAGATTGGCATGATAAATAAAAGAAATAAAAGCTTAATTTTATAGGGTTTTCGGCATAGGTGAAGTTAAGAAAATAATAGACGGGAAACGAAGTTTTGCTTTTTATTTATTCATGCTACTTAAAAAAAGTCATTCTCTACGTGTCCCTACCCTACATTCTCTAATCCATGGAAAAAATCCCCTCTTAAAGTAATATGAAATCCTTACTTTTTCATAGTTTTTCTTAAAAACAAATATATTCTTCTTTTTGAATTTTTATGGCATCTAATTTAAAAATAGAAATATAGGGTTATAATATTTGTTTGTGACTTTTTTTTTTTATGTATAGTGGAAATTAAAAAAATAAAACCTTAAATCTTATATGCTTTATATATATGTTTATTCTAAGAGTTAGAGATTTTTGTTTTTAAATTATGTAATATATTAATATAAAAATAATAGTATTAATTAAGTGTTAATTAACTTTATATGTGTAGATTATAAAGTAAGGGAAAAAAAGTTCGCACTAAATAATTATTTTATTTTAGGGGTTAAATTTTTATTTTATTTATATATATTAATTTATTTTGGTTATTACTTAAAATAAAAATTAAGAACCAATAAATAAAATAAGAATTGTAGAATTTATTTGAATATTTGGAAAAACAAAATAAAATTAGTTAATAATTAGCACATTTAGGTTTAATCATTATGCCTTTTTTATATTAAACATATATTATAAAATTAAATTACAATATCAATATATATTATTTAATAAAATTTTGTAACTTACTATATTATGTAGTGTACATATATTTTATAATTTTATTTTAAATTATATATATTTCCTTGTTATTTAATTTTATTGCTATGTTATTATCGATGGGTATTGCTCCTTGCTTATTTATTTATTTTGGGTAAGTGGGTATTAGATATTTGACCACGGTGTCTCTCATCCAACATTAAAACCGTATATATGGTTTAAGCCCCTCCTTTCAATAATAAATTAAATGAAATAACTTGCTTTCATCTTATTGATATTTAATATCTTATACACATCCAGAAGTCTCCCTAGCAAAATGAATAAATTAAATTTGTTTGGATTAAGACTATAGGGAATAATGTTCTTTCCTACAGACAAATGTTGAGGTTATCCAAGGTGATGAACAATGGTAATCTCATATGCTTAGCCTAGTAATCAAGTATTCCACCTTTTCCACTCAACGTAGATTGCTATAAACCTCAACTGTTAACTTTTCTAACCTTGTTGTGGTGAGGCATGCATTCTAACTCAAGTAGCCTTCTGAGTTTTCCTAATAGTCAATTTCTCTAGACAAGTAGGTAATTACCCTCGGTAAATTGTGGTCATTCAAGAGTGATGTAGATTTGTGCATTCTAGTATTATTTATCTTGATATGGGTATCAATGTGGTTAATACTATAGTTAAGGTATCATAGCATTTAGTATTATATTGAAAGGGATATCAATCTAGTCATTGTTGTCAAGTATAGAAATGAAGTAAAAGCAATATTATAGCTATAAGGATATAGATGTTGGCTTGAGTGTTCTCATTTATTGTTAACATAAAAATAATAGAGTTAATAAAAGGCTAAAATCAATAAAACTGTGATACTAAAATAGTCTTAATATCGTTGTTGTTATATTACCAATTAAGTTATAGCAATCTTATGTATTAGGCATACAATATGGAACTTGGTCTCGTATGCATGCAATGTTAGATGTGGAGGTTAAATAAATAAATAAAATAAAGGGAAAACTATGATCAAGTCTCCCCTATATTCAATATTTAATTAAGATCCATTATTATAAATAAGGCAAGGAAGGGTAAGCGTATAAGGAAAATAGTAATTCAAACAATTTGAATATAGTATGAACCTGAATAAATAGACGGTTGAAGAAAAAAGGAACTTTAGGGTAATATATCATAATCACATTGCATTAGCACTATTATATTCATTCTTGAGAAGGAAGTTCCTGGAGGTTGACAAATAACACTAACGTTAATTTATAGTTCAATCAATAACATCTAGGGTAATTTTGGTAGACTCTTGTCCTCATGTGTATGAGGTAGTTAGTAAATGGTGTCATTGTGTGCCATAAGAGAGAAAAAAATGTTGGTTGTGTTGTGTGTTTGCATGTAAGAGAAGAAAAAAAACTAGGCATGACAAAAGATCAAGGATGAATTCCTTGTGAAGACTCAAAATGGGCTAGGAAAGCATGAAGAGATCATGGTAGGAACAATACTTTGTTCTGTGGTTTTAAAAGAAGGTAGTAGGCAGACATATTTTGTTAATACAGTGGTGTGTAAGTCTGATAATACAGTAATACTTGGGGTAGAGAGCTTGAGGATAGAGATGAAGGTAGAAGGTGGATTGAATAGAGATGAAAGGAAAAGGAAAGTGAATGAATTCAAGTGTGCAACAATATTGAAGAAGAGGACAGTCCAAGGGAAGAATGGAAAGGGTAAGTTTGCAGATATGGGTATGTGCAGGATCATGATGGGCCAAAAAGTGGCAATATAACGGGTATGTGGGTGATGACTTTTTTTTACCCAAAATTGATGAAACGAAAAGGGTTTTTAAAGGAGATTCTCAACTTTCCACCAATATAAATTATGTCTTAATTTGAATTTAATAAGTAATTATTATTCATTTTCTATTCAAATTACGACTGAAGTCTTGATTGATAGGCTAATTGAAAAACATCTATAGCTTTCAAATGGTATCATATTTTTTGAATCCAAAACATGCACCACATTCTATGCTTCACATACTATAAGATTGAAAAAAGAAAAAATGGATTTCATAAAATTTTAACCAAGTTAAGGTGGTCAGACATATGAGTTTTTTATATTTTTTAAAAGTTGTAATAACAAATTTATAATTAATTATTTGCTTGGAAAAAAAATACAAAAAATTATACATCACATTGGGACATGAGTCCTCTACTTATATCTAAAATCTTATAAAAAAATATTATCATTTTATTGTAGTTAAGATGGTCAGATAGACACCTACTTCTTATTTTTCCCTGAAATTTAAGTACTACTACATTGAAATTTCAATTTTTCACCAAATAGATTTTTTTTTTTAAACAAACCTGGTAGTTTAGAAACTACATTCAATATTTTACAGATTCTATTCTTACATAATTTTGAAATAATATAGATAACTTATTCAAATTTTTACGTTAAGTTGCCTAACTCTGATTTTTCTGAATCTTTTGCCACTTAAGGGCCTATTTTTTCCATGATGATCTTGCACATACCCATATGAACATCATATTAGCATTAGTGTTAGATGAGAGAAAGGTCAAAGGATATTCATTAGATTAGTTTGCAAGGTTGGAGCAATATCAAGATGGCAACAAGGTTAATGGTGCAAAGAATGATGCAAACCTTCAATACCTAAATATGTGGATTTAGGAATTCCAGATGAAAGAGATTTTGGAGGTCAGAGACATGAAGTGTTTAGGTGAGGACAAGCTTCCATTCAATTTACAAGGGACTTGGAATATTTTCCAGGCCGATTGTATGGTGCAAGGGCACCATGTTGAAACTTGTAAATATGGTCATTTATGGTCTTTTGATAGGTTTTGGTGCGTTGAGTCTTATTTTTTCATCAATAAAATCATAATAGACCATCACTCATGTCATTTTAGTCATTTAGGAATAATGTTGCTAATGTTGTAAAATCTTGTCAATGTTGTCAATATGCAAAAAGTTACAAAAATACACTATGTGGAAGAACGGTCATTTGAAGCTCAAAAGTTGGTGTTGTTTGTTGAGTCAATTAGTTTTGGTGTTTCAAGGTTAAATAGGAATTTAAAAACTTGAGGTAAAGGTTTTGGAGATTGTATTGAAGTGGAGACAACAAATAAAACTCTGTTTTCTCAAAAAATAACTAGTAATTTTTCAATTTTCAGGATCTACATGGGTCCGTACTAAAGAACTTTGATCAAAAGCATTTTTTTTAGTGGATACATGTATTAAAGATGCTTGGGTTTTTGAGTTATTTATTTTCATTAAGTTTCAAGGGTTTAATCACACTTTTTCTCTTGACTGCCATAAATATAGAGTTTAAATGTTTGATAGGCTAAAAATGGAGAATTAAGCCATTCCACCAGTGAATCTTATAAATACTTGGTGGAATGGAATAAATAGGTATAGAATGTTGTTTAATGGGGTTTTTGAGAGTAGGGGAGGAAATTTTGGGTTTTTGAAATGATGTCCTAGTTGAGTTTATGCAAGTTTTAAGCCAAGAATGGAGGGTAGGTGTTGGAGTTCAATGAAACAACATTGTAAGAGGTTGGAAGATGATTTATTTGGAATGTGCAAGGCCATAGTGATGTGTTTGATCCATTTGCAAAGTGGAAGGAGGCTAATAGGTTTGAGTTCCAATAAACCCTATTGAAACTAGGCTAAATGAGGGTTTTGTGTTTTGGGAAGTTTTTGGTTGATTATATTGATGCAAGTTATGGATCCAGGCTATTTGTAACTTAGGAAGAAGGATTGAATAGAGTTTTGTGGTTGGTAGAGATTTTGGTTAGGGATTTCTTTGTAAAAGTGGGCTAATTATAACCACTTCCAATGTAGCAGTCCGTTTTAGGGCATGAAGGTCTAAAACAACCATAGGTGTGAGTTATATATGTTGAATAATTCTTTAATGAGTATATGAAATTCCCATTCTTTTGTCAGTTTGCAGAGCTTTCTGAATGATATGCACAATTTTCCCTATTTGTAGTGCTACAAGGAGATTGTGAAGGAATTGGGAAAAGTTGTTAAGTTTGAGTTTTGAAGGAAAAAAAATTGGTTGATTATGATAATTTAAATCCCTATGGTTGTTCTATGTAGACCTCTTCTTCCAATTCTCCATTTAGGAATTCATACTTAACATCCATCTCATATACCTTGAAATCATTATGAGTAGAAAATGTTAAAAACATCATAATGGCCTCCATTCTTGCCACCAAAGAAAATTTCTCCTCAGAGTATATTCCTTCAACCTGTGAATAACCTTTGCACACAAGCATTGCTTTGTTTCTTACTACACCAATATCATTTAGCTTATTCCTGAATACCCATTTTCTACCAATTATATTCTTGTTTTCCAGTCTAGGAACTAGTTCCCATGTCTGATTTTTCTCTATCTGTTGTAATTCATCTTTCATCACTCTAACCCAATTTTTATCTTTTCATGATTCACACACTATTTTAGGTTATATCTTGGAAAGTAAACAAAAATTTACCTAAGTTTCCACCACTTTGCTTCTTGTCATTACACTTTTTTCTGTCTCCAATTATCTATTCTTTCAAATGATTTTTTTGTAAATATTTTAGAGTCTTAGGAGTAGGTTTTGGAGCTTCTTCTTCTTCAATATATTATTCTTCTTCCTTATTCTTCTCTTGATCTTGCTTGCAAACAAGTTCATCTAGTTGATCTTCACTTATTTCAACTGATCTATGCATATTTTCACCAATTTTTACATTTGCACTTTCAAAAATCTTTCTCAATATTTTATTGTAGCATCTATAAGCTTTGCTTTTGGTTGAATATCCAAGAAAATACCTTCATCACATCTTGCATCAATCTTTCTTAGATTCTCATCATCTCTTTTAATATAACATTTGCTTCCAAATACCTTAAAGTACTTAATAATAGGAATTTTTCCATACCACGGTTCATAAGGAGTCTTTGTGTTGTTTCTTTCAAGATCTAACCACTGTATTTGGTCCAATAATCTTCATCTTGATTAGCATGAAAGGCATAAACCAGATTACATCTCATCTCATCCTTCTTGTTTTCTGGACAATATTCCCTTGCATATCTTCCATGGTTAGTAGAGACTGATTTATTCTTTAAGGATAGAAACATGCATTCATTTTTAACACCCTCAATATTAGATTCATCATAAGAGATTCTAGCATCTTCTCTAACATAATACAATTTCTTGACCTTTTTATCTTTATTGTCTTTGCTCTTCTTGTGTATGGCTCTATTTGGACATCTTGAAGCCTAGTGACCAATATTTCCACAACTAAAACATTTAAAAGGTAACATACCTTTGTACTTGCTGGTACCTTTCTTCAATTTCCTACTTCCAACTCCTTTGAGCCTTCACTATTCGGATCATCTTCTAACTTTGTGGCTTTGAAGGTTGTTTCTGATATCTCCTTTTCCTTTCCAAATTTCCTCATTTCAAATGTGTTCAAGGTTCAAAATAGTTGTTCTTTAGTGAATCTCTTTGGATCATAAACTTCCTCAGTGGCTAAGACCTTGTCACTGTAGCTCTCTGGTAGGGTCATCAAAATATTCTCTATTACATCTTCATCTATTAGAGTACCACCTTGATTTTTGACTTCACTTACTACAATTTAAATCCTCTGAAAGTAGCTTGCAATGTCTTCACCTTCTTCCATTTTCAAGTTCTCATATCTGTGCTTAGCTATTAACTTCTTGGATAATTTGACTCTATCATTTCCTTCATAGATATATTTCAAATTTTCCTAAACTTCATAAGTAGTGCCTAATGAAATAACTTTTGTTAAATCTCTCTTAGATAAAGCACTATAAATTGCATACCTTGCTTTTTCATTCTCTTCATAGGTAGAAATCTCATCTATGGAAGAAGGACCACTTGCTAGATCAACATATTTTGTCTCAACAACATTCCAAGTCTTGTAGCCAAGTGAGATCAAGTAACCTCGCATCTTCTCTTTCCAAAAACCATAGTTAGATCCATCAAACACAAGGATTATCAATTTTTGTGCTATCAGATCTACCTCAAGTGGTTAAGCTCTTCTTCGAGGAACCAAAGGTCTAATACCAATTGTTGAAATGAACAAGACAATTGAGAGGGGGGGTGAACTAGTTGTATCTAATCACATTCACTATGGATCTTAAATAATTTCACATCCACCTTAATATGTTATTAAGTATGAGCATGACGTGTTGATAACAAAAAGCAAACACAAGAAACACCAGATTTACATGGAAAACCCAATTAGGGAAAAATCACAGTGAGGATTAACTCACAATAGAAGAGTAATTACAAAACCATTTACAAAGAGGCTCACTTCCAGAGGGCTTACTACCCAAGATAGGACTCATTGTCCAAATAGGAGGCTCAATACCTATAGATATAGAAAGATAGAAAGAAGAATGTTACATAGACAACATTATCTCAATGCAACAAAAGATCCACCAAAACAACTAGCACACAACAGTAGCCTTGATTAGTGAATTGAAAACACTATCAACTCACTGCTTTCAAGAGTTTAACACATTGAAGTCCTCACTACCTTGGTTCAATTTCACACAATCTCTCATGTCTACCTTGCTTCTCAAACTTGTGGCATACAATCCTTAACATCTTGTCTTGTATTTATACCATCTTCAATCTTAGAAACTTTCTCCAAGGTTGGCTACACACTCTTCATTTTACAAATTCAAATTAGGTCAGTAGCTCAACATTCTTGCAGTGGATGAGAATGAGAGTGGACCAAACCAACACTTAACCAGGACCAAAAAAAACATCTTGGATCAATCACACACTTCCTTAATTGATACTTATCCTTCACATGACATGTAAACACTAGGTCATCCAAACCCAATGAAAACACCAATGAACTTTGAAGTACATGCATTCATAACAAGAAGATAACATGTAGACCATATAACATGCTTCACCATACAATGGAACACATCTTAGATGCCTTCAAATTCATCTGCAGCTACTGCAACAACCTTCATACATAGAACACTTTCCATTAGTCTATCCAGACTATACAAACAAACATAGTAACTCTAAGACTAGTCTTTCAGAGCACCAAACTATGAAAACGTTTGATAGAACACAAATAACACCATTACAAGCCTTCTTACAAATCTATGATACTTGAAATAAACTAGTAGAGGACCATGGAGTAGATACATTTATCCCAGTCCATAGACAAACAACTCTACTAAACTAGTTTATAAACTGGTGAACTCAATTTTCACTTTTAATCAAACCAAAAGCTATAATCCAAGATATATCACCCAAGGATGCCCTTAATCAATACTTCAAATTTGCAAAAGCATATGATCAACACAAAAGAAATGTGGAGCACCTACCAAAGCACATTTTGAACACACACAGAGTTCTATCTTTACTATTTATTAATTTTCTCAAAAGCACTTGGTAACTCATCATATTAGCACATCTACAACACCATAAAGATAGCTCCATGTACTCACATCTCAATAGTATCTCAACTATACATGCACAACCTGCAATCACTTTTTTCCTTTCTCTTCAACAACCTATATAGTGTTGAGATTAATGACAGTTCATTAATGACAACACCACCATACTCATTCATACTTGCAACAAGTGTATATCAGCATAAGCAAATAGTAGTGCCATTGATACAATGATGATGATTGTTTTTGACTGATGTGATAGCCCGAGATATCATAGAGATATTCAAAATTAAATGATCACCTAATGACAAGAAAGAGAGAAAATGTGGCATTAATGAGCTAGAGCCAAGCAATGTATACCTCAAACTAATCTCTTTTTTGTTATCAAAAAATTGGAGGAGCTACAGAAAGCAGGAGTGGAGTGAAAGAGATTAAGGTATCCCATTGTTACACAATTGGAAGTCAAGGAAGAAAGTGTGACACAAGTAAGTATATGAAACCTGGCTAAGAAGTTTCTTTGAAGAATTGTAAAGAGAACTTATGGTTTCTTGAATGATGGAAGGGAGTTTAGGGACACCAAAAGTGAAAAACAAAAGACATAAGTTAGGCATTTAAATCAAGATTTGATAGACCAGTGTCCAGGTTTGGGACCAAGACCTAAGAGGAGTGCACAATTAAATCATACTATGCATAAGCTATGGGATAAACACAAAGATTTAGGGGATGTATGGACACCATAGAGAGGATATGAGCTATTCATGTATCACTATAGAAAATAGTATAGGTTCCATCCTATCTATAACCCATGGAAGATGAACTTTGGAAAGGTCATTGTGCCTAATATATTCATCAATGTAGAACTGGTTAAGGAACTACCTAAAAAATATAACTCAAAGTGACATGCAGTTCAGCTACATGATGGGTCTGAGTTTATTATCATTTCCAAACACTTTATTTCCACTGTTTTCAATTTAGATTGCAGCCCGAATGTGCCATTGATAGTTAAAGACCTCATATCACAATACCACCACATGGATAATAGCTATAAATGATGGAAGTTTCCCTTACATAGGCCTCGAGAGGAGGGAAATCAACTTAAGAAATTCTCTCATAATGAACACCCTCCCTTTCATGAAGAGTTATTTGATCAATATTTTCAATATACATATCACACTATAGGGCAAGTGTTGGGAGTAGAAGCCTCGAATCTCATGTCAATAGCCCCAGTGGTCCTAGCAGTAGATGTGTAGAGCTGAGATGCAAGATCATTTGATTGTGTTGGCTATTTATCCTAATATTTAAATGAGGGATTGGAAAGAATTAAAAAAAACTTTGATTATATCAATTTCAAACACTATTCTCTATTCATGCACTTACTTTTGTATGAAGGGAAAGCTAGAGGCTTTTGGGGGTAAGAATTGAGGATAAGATATATGGATGAAGATGGAAACATCAAACCAATCCAGATGTGGACATCAATATGGGGAAATAGATATGGTAGATCCCATTATCTATACTTTGAGGAATACTTTGTTAAACCCTTGCTAAAACTATTGTGACATCCATGTGATTATAACTTGTCTCCTAAAGTACAAAGGTTTCTTAGACCTAAAGAGAAATATTACAAAATGAAGGTGAATCATAATTGGGGAGATTGGTATACATATTCTAATTGAACTGTGATTAGAGAATATGGGTTCAAAGGAGCCCCACACTTGTTACCAAGGACAGTTCTAGATAGAGTGGCTTATTTGGAAATCGCAAGACAATTGGAAAAATTAGATGCTAAGCACCTTATGGGGTACAATAAGTAGTCAATTATGCCAAGTACTTGATGCTTTGGGGATTTCACAATTTTTTCTAGTGAAGGATATGAAGAGATTGATAGGAAATTGGCACATTATAATTTTCCATTGGGAAATAAAAGAAGAATTTTTATTCAAAGAACTTTATAAATAAAGAAAAATTGTCACAATCATTATTTGGGTATCAAAATAAATTCTTTGTGGATGATGTAATAAGGAATTATGATGAAACTGTAACATCACAAAAGATGTCCAAATACAACAAGGTCATGTTAGCTGAGGCTTGAAAGAGGGAAAACAATCCTTCTTACACAAAAGCATTCAATCATGTACAAGATCCTTTCAAAAGGGTTGAGCAATTAATAAATCATGAGGAAGAACTAACTAGAGATGTGCCTCCTATGTTCTTTGAGAAAAATGTGGCAATTTGTTCTATAATGCAAGCTAGGGATATGGAACCCCTTAGCTACATACCCTCACAACCCACTATCGATGTCAATTTCTCTGTTGATATGACCATAAGTGAAGAAAGGGATCAAGAAGATAGTGATGAAGAAGAAAATAAAGTTTAACAAATAAGTGCACCTATTGTTACACAATATGAGCCACCAAATGAAGAAATATTTTTTAAATTTGAAGCGTCAAATGAACTCTTTGATGATGTGAGAGTCAGGGTTAGACAAGAGTTTATTTCTAACAGTGACTTTGTTAAAAAACTCAAAGTTCAAATCATTTGTTTATGAACACAATGGTAGCGCACTAAGAAAAAAAATGAGAGATATCACTCATGAATGAGAAGTGGTTTCCCTAGAAGAACTTAGAAAGGAAGTAGACCGGGAGTTAGAATCCATCACCCCTAAAAGAGTAAGATAACTACTTCAAGAAGTTGGGGTATTTCTCTTACCTAGATGGGACATTAGCTCCACCATAATATTCAATAGCTTCAAGAAAAGAGGATATAAGAAACTCCACCTAATAGAAGAAGACAGTGATAAAATGTATTCAGGGTCAGGTTACAACCAAGATGAAGCCACATTGTTGATTTGGGCATTATAACCTCAAGAAAAGAGAATTGCTATTATTAACAATCCAAGTCAAGTATTTGGGAATCTCATGGTGCATATAGTTGGGGATATTAATCCCATTGGAACTATAGAATTGAACATAAATGTGGAAAAAATTAATAACACTCAAGTTGAAAAGTTGATGGGAGATAATGAAAAACTAAGGAAATAGGTAGTCAATTATAGAGAAAAATTACCCTCTTCCTCTTCATCAGAATTATATTCTCCATGGGTGGAATATGAAAAGAAAGTATTGGATACAATGGTAGATGTCATATATTGCAAACATTGCCATTACAAAGTTAAGAAGTGCAATGAACTAGAGAAAAAGATCAAAACCATTAATTTTGAGATGGTCTCAGAAATGATTAGGAAGAGGTTTGAGAAGGTAATGAACCAAGCTAATAAATATTGGGAGCTCTTTGAAAAGGTGCAAACAATCTTTCAAGAGCACAAGAAACTACAAGAGAAGGTGGAAGAAAAGAAGGAAGAATTGATTAGAAAGGATGTCATGAATGAACAGATCCTATGTAGATATAATGAATTAATCAAGCAACATGAGGAATTTCATGCCAAGATCAAGGTTGAGCTCAATGATTTTGACCAACCATTAGATATCCCATTTCCCATGTTCTTTGATGATGAATGAAGACTTAAAAAAATAGACCATTGGAAAGATGAGTTGGTTTAGATATTACCACAACTACTAGAGATGGTTAATGATGAGGAGAGGGTGTTGGATAACACTCACAGGAAACTCAAAGGGATAATGTACATGGAGTACAACATGATGGATTCTCTATCAAATATTGATACTCACATAAGTGAGGATTACATTTGGCACTTGTCAAAAATACACTTGTTTATCACTAGAATTGAAGGGGCCCTGAGTGTGGAGAAATGATTTTCATGTGAGATTTGTAGGTAGATCGCGCACTTCACCATGGAGAGGATAACTTTGCTAGATCCTGAGAGGTCACGAGTTCTCTATGACAAATAACAGAGTGATTTTTTTATCTGTTGCAATTTCCTAAGTTAGTTTCTTTATGTTTACAAATTACAATTAGTTAAGGTTATGAAAAGACATCTTTTGTGAACATGCCTGAAGCTTGTTGCTTCCCATATAAAAAGGGAAACCAAGGCCTAGTTTTGGCATCATCATCATATAATATCATCTCCATTAGTAGGAATAGATAGGTTGCACACTCCTCCCATCCATTTCATATATCAAAGAATTTCTTATTAATGTATATCATATGAAGTAATACAATGGAGAAGACTGCTTACAAATGGTGATCTATTTCAGTATTCAATTGTTGTGTTAATATTAATTCCTATATGTTGTTGTGTTGTCTCTAAAGTGATTCTCTTAAACTATTCGAATCTATATGATTTGTCAAGACACATTTGTTGTTAATGTGTGACTGTCGGGTTTTGGTGAGAGAGAATTAAAAATCCTTCAGTTAATTCATTTTAATTGGTTCCCTCGGGGATTAAAAATACTTTTAAGATAGTTAGTCTAATTGTTTTCCCTTAGGATAAGAATTAAAATTCTTTTCATAGCATCACAATAATTTGAGGGAATAACATTGAGATCCATAAAGAAGAGTATTATAGTGAACAAACTTGCACATTTACACAAGGTGAAAACATTTAAAAGTTCCCAAAAATTAGAGTTAAATTGAATAATAGGTTTACCTATGATACAAATCTATCTCCATAATTATCATCCATCCATTAACTCCATTCACCTAATAGATTTAGGCATTGGTCAAGTTTAGAATAAATTTCATACAAACTTTACTTATACACTTTATTCTCAAAGCATACATTAGGAATTAGTCATTAACCCTTGCATCTACTTCACCCCCATGTGCCATTGTGAGTAGATTTCCTAAGTTGGAGATCATTTTCACACTTTCAAATCTGCCTTATTACTCAGGTACACTTGCATAGGTTTAACGAGCCTAAAGAGTAGGAGGTCATCAATCGTATTTTCATCATTTGTTGGCCAAAAATATACTAAGAGACTAGCATCCACTTAAGGTTCAAAACCTACATTTTTAGACCTAACAGATTGGAAACTCTGCTGGGGATAACCTATCCAATTTTGAACCCAATCCTTTCATCATAGAGTCATCACATTGTATAAGACTCTGTTGCGAACAAGTCTCTAGAGAAATTATGAACTTTTCTCACTTTTCTTGAAAGTGAGTGGTGACTATAAGAAAAACTACATGAATGACAAGTTAAACTACACAACAAAAAGAAGTAACCCTAGATTTCAAAGCATAAAAGCATCCTATGAGATGAACAACACAAAATATTTGCATCGAGAAAGTCCAAAGAAGAACAATGGTAGGTGGACAGTGTGAACAAAGATTCGAACACCTACAAAACACAAGAAACAATCCACTTATTAGATTAAATGCAAGACTAAAATCATGATTCCTCAAGAAATTCATTTGAATGGAATGAAGAACACGATAAACTTGAAACAAGAATATCAAATCATATTCTAAAACCAAACAAACTCTCAATATCTTGAGGGAGTTGGTGCCAATTTGATGTGAAAATTGGCTCTTTCCCAACTCCAATGGTGTGATAAAGATGCTTGATGAAGGATGGATGCTTGTAGTGATGACTTCAATGGAGCTTCATGTTGAAAATCTTTAGAAGCCCTAACTATGCTTGGATGAAATGAATGAAGATTGCTATGAATTTGAGTAAAGTAACTTTGATCAAATTGTGGATGGATCAAATGAAGGAGGAACTCTTCATTTATAGATGAGATTGATTAGAGAAGAGGAAAAAGGGATAAATGTGGAACTAATCTTTAACAAATGAGAAGAAACCACATGTCATCATGTGAATGGTTGAGGAATGAGCACATTTTGAAG
Source organism: Sequoia sempervirens (assembly GCA_007258455.2). Taxonomy (NCBI): domain Eukaryota; kingdom Viridiplantae; phylum Streptophyta; class Pinopsida; order Cupressales; family Cupressaceae; genus Sequoia; species Sequoia sempervirens. The sequence goes on along the minus strand of VDFB02092352.1, from coordinate 8,841 downwards.
AATGTGTAATGAGGGGAGAGATTCAAATTCAAAATATGGCTTGAAGGATGAGGTGAAAGGTGAAGCAAATGCACATGGCTCAAGAAAAAGACATGTAAGGGATTTTAAATGCTTTGTTGGAAGGGACAAGTCCTTTTGTGGGGAGATTTCAAATTTGAGGAATATTCCATCTTTGATGCCTTTTTTGAATGAAAATAGATGATTTATTAAATCAACTAAATGATTTAATTGTGCAAGTTGCAAAATATAGAGGATTGGAGTGATTAGGATTAGCATTAACCATGATTTGATTAATTTAAATGATGTTAGTTGATTTGACCATTTTGACTTAGATTTTAGGATTTAAATAACTCAAAATGAGAAGAGAATGATTTAGACTTAGTTAAATAAATATTTTTGATTTATTTAACTAAAGTAAGATAAGATTAAATGTGATAAATGTTTGATTTATTTAATTTAATTAATGAACTTAGAGATTTAATCAAATAATATGGATTATTTATTTAATTAAAGATAGGAAGATGAAATGACCTAGCTAATTACATAGATACAATGTTTTTTTAAATCGTGATTCATTTAATTAAAAAGGGAATTAGGATGACTAGATAGACGGATAATCTGAATGGTGATGTTATTATATCGGATCAAAGTTATATCAATCATATATTTTGATGTCTACATTTTTCCTCTGAAGATAACTTGTTCCTTTGATTCAAAGAATAATCTTGCTGAAATCAAAGTTAAAAAATTCTCTAATTTTTTCGAATGCCCCACTACTGCCCTAGTGAATGAAGAATTACGTTGGTATACTACCCCCTCGAGAGATCAAGCGAAGAGGTTTGATTTGAGGTTCGATCTCTCGACAAAGAGGTTCAAGATTAGTTCAACTCGAATATTTGATGTAGATAGATTTGATGATGTAGACAGTCATCAACCATGGGTAGCCTCATGCATATTTTGATATATTACACCCACTTGATCCTGATTTGTACCATGATAGTTACATTATTGATGATATAAATGAGATGATTATGATGTTTATATGTAATGGATGATATGATGATGCATGGATGATATGGATGCACATGATATGATATCATGATGCATGGATGATTATGAAAATAGATGATAAATGTATGGTTTATGAGATGTTTAGAATAACCAATCTATATTATGCAATGATGGGGATGAATGCATCTAGTATGATTAATGCTTTCTATATGATATGATATTTGTTATGCAATATGCTAACGGTTTTTGGATGCACGATAGATGCAATGGTGATGATTTATGATTTACTATCATGGTACCATGTTAGCACGAAAAGCAAGAGATAGAAGAAAATAAGAGATTCCAACAAGACATGAGATGATGATGATGATGATGATTACTTGCTGAGGAGTTGGGATTTTCAAAGGGCCAATTACCTTATGTTTGATAACACACGTAGGCACAATGCATCAAGGTATAAAGAACCAAGATGGCATTGTACCTAGTGCGATGGAATTTGACTCGACAAACAAATAGGAGTATTCTTGTTCACACTTGACATACAAAAACTTTGCTAGGATGTACCTAACAAAGAAAGTATTTGCCAAGTTATATTACAAGAATGTCCAAGAAGCACAACAGATAAAAAGATAATGATCATTGCCCCATTCCTATTTCTCTAAATCCCTTCATTGGAGACATCATTGTGAGGTCATTGGAATGAGCGCAATAAGATAAATCAAAAGAAAAGATCAAGTAAAAAAACAAGTCAATGTTCTTCATACCTCTAGCCAAAGGGATTTGTTTTGATAGGATAAGTATCCAAAGTGATGTCCAAAATGATGCCCATTGTCATAACGATATATCCTAGGACATGCACTGTATAGGATGATGATGGGTTGATAAGTTGTTTGATAGGATTTTGATATAAAGTTGATTGACATGTTTGAAAATGATTAGGAGTTTGATTTTGCATTTAAAAGTTTGTTTCAATTTTGATTTTACATTTGAAGTTTTCTTTTGTTGATTGTTGTGATTGTTTCTATTTGTTTTGCCAAAGGATGAAGGTGACGATCAACTTATTATGGATGATTGATTATCATGGGTGAAAGCAAAATGGGATGGATGGATTTTTTCAAATATTTGGATGTTTTTTATGTTTTTGGAATGTTTTGAGGCTGTTTTTGGTATTTTCATGATTTTTACAAATGTTTTGATTTTTTTGAATGTTTTGGAGGTTTATGAGATTTTATGAATGTTTTTGGATTTTGATGCCTCGAGGGTTGATCAAAGATTAGCCTTTCCTACATTTAAGCTCAGAGATGACATAGTTTGGATACCATGTTTTTGATGTTTTCTATTTTTATGAGTGTTTTTGGATTTTGATGTGTTTTGGATTTTCTTGGTTTTTCAAATATTTTTGGATTTTTTGCATGATTTTGGCTATTTTGATATGGATGTGTGTGATGATATCAGTGATATGTTTTGGGATTTTATTGAAAACCAAGCTAAGCTTGATTGATCAGATCGATGGATTAATAATGATAACATTGTTGAGGATGCACAACAATGCAAGGATAGTGTTAAGCAACACAAGGATTAGGATGGATATCCCAAGATGATGAGTGATTGATTGGATTTGATTAATTAGGATTTTGAAGCTTTATTTGGAACAAAATTGTTTTGAATGATTCAATGTGACATTGAAGCACACATTAGATGCAATTGATATTGATTGTTTGGATTGATGTTCGATGAAAGATGAAGATTGATAAGGAATATCTTCTTGTCAAAATGTTCCATGGGTTAGTGATTTGGATTTTAGCTCACAAGTGGTTGAACAATTTTATTTCACATTTTCCAATGTTCGGATCACCACATAAGTTGGAGGATATAGATCAAGATTTATTCCCAAAGCAAGATGTAAATATCTGCCCCTAGTGTCTAGAAATGTATGGAATGCGATGTGTGGATGCTTGAATAGGTGTATGGATTGAGGGATATGGATTATCTTGTGATAAGATAAGGTGTTCAGATAAAGAATGCTCATTTGGATAATGCTTGATGGCTCAGATAATGCTGGGTAGGATATGATCAATGAAAATGACCCATGTCAAGATGTTTACTGTAAGCAAGCGTAAAGTGTGCACCAAACTTTTACCAAGATCAAGATAATTTGGAATATGGATAAAGATGGATAAAGATGGATTGGATAAATGGTTCATGGATGAATAGATTTATTATGGATGAGATGGATGGAATGTTGGATTTATTATGGATGGGATAAGATGCTTTCACCTGAACTAGTGCATGTAGATGCTTGATTCTACACATCATGCCTGTTTTCCAGGTTTTCATCATGGTAGCTGCCCAAAGCACCACTGAAGTGGTTTTCACTAGAGGACAACTTTTTTCTTTACTGTTTTCAATCCTTTTTATGATTTTTTTGGATTTTCATATTTTTTATTTTTTGTATTTTTCTATGAAATATTTAAAGCTCATGTTGAACCACAAGGTGTTGCTGATGTAGATGCTTCTATCATGATGTGCCATTTATATCTTCCTTGAAGAATTTTTTTTACTAAGATACATGCACTTGAATAGAAATTTTGAGATTCCTAATCTACTTCGTTGATACTAGAGTTGACTTTGTCTTTGTACACACATCGTGATAGAGTTCCTTTTGAATCCTTATTATAAAGGGTTGATGCCAATACATGGTTAATGTGAGAATTGGATATCATGTGTGGAGGCATGGATGGAGTGTGTTTAGGGATAGGAGATGAATTGGTTGATAGTTTGGAACCTTTGACTCTCCAAACTTGGGAAGATGAGAAATGATGGGTGGATATGAAAGTGTGCATGTAATTAGGACCAACTGCTTGATATACTTTGTATGTCACTTGAGAAGCCTTCTTTTTCTTTTGTGGACATCTTTGATGGATACTTTTCCCTTTCTTATTTTTCCCCATAGTTTCTTTGACTAATGGATTTTGATAGGGATAATCTTTCTTTGTATTCTTTGGTATCAACTTGTATTTGATTTGTCCATTATGCTTCTCTGATTCTTCTACTTTAATAATGTTCCTTGTGCTTTGATTCAGATCTTTCTTTTGATGTTGGTTCCAATTCGTGGATGAGGTGATGGGTGGATGAAGATTCATGATGTGGCTAGTTGTATTATTGGCATCAGTTTCATCATAAGGACTCTTCATGCTCCCTATGTTGATGTTTTCCTGAGACATAATTGCCCCCAGTATGGTGGTAGTAGCACCTTCATGCTTTGATTCTACCTATTCTAAGAACTCTTGTTTAGAATGCATTCTCTGATAAATGACCATTGTAGATGATGTTATTTCAATTTGTTGCTTTGCTGACTTTGAAATATCTTGTTCTGTTTGATCTACTTCCTTGAGTGGATAATGTTGGATATCTTCATACATGATGTCCTCAGTCTGAATTTGGGATATGTTTGATCCTGATGTTGTCAGCTCAATAACTCGCTCTTTTTGTGTAATAATGTCTAGAGTAAAAGAATCTTGTTCTGAATGAAGATCATCTATGTGTCCATCCATAGAAAGCATCTCATGGGTAGATGGAGGAGTATGTGCATCTTTTATAGATAGGAGAGTGTCCATTAGATCATTGCAATATCTTGGAGATATGTATTCTTGATCTTGAATGATTTCATAATTGCTTTCAACATTCTTTGGATCAAGTTCTTGACATGGGTCAATTTCAAAGGATGGATTGTTTATAAAGGGTTCTTGGATGGGAAGTGGCTCAATATCTTCTTGATATTTGAGTGAGTTTGGATCAAGTGTTGATTTGAAGATTCCTTCAATATCAGAAATCATGAGGTTGAAGGATGTCAATATGTTTTGGAAAGGGACATCGCTAGACTTTGGTGAAAGATGTTGATCTTTCTTTGGAATAAATTCTTGAGATATGTCCTTTAACTCTGTGGATGATGTAGAGAAATTTCCAACATGATCATTGGTCGATGGTTCATGCATTATGTCAATAGGATCGAATAATCCTAACACTCCTTGAAATAGATCACTAAAAAGTGGCTCTTTATGTATGGTAAGTTGATCATCGGATGGGGTAGAAATGTCTTCAATGTGATCATTGATGGATAGGTTTTGATCCTTGTTCTCAATAGTTGTGGCAGAGAGATTGTCAATGTCTTCAACCATAAGGTCAAATGATGTTGACATTTCTTGAATTGGATCATTGTTGGGTATTGTTGGATTTTGATCATGATTGAAAAGTGAATTTTGACATATGTTGATTTGATCAATGGATGAAGTAGACACATATTCATCGATGGATAGATCTTGATCATTATTTTCAACAATTGTGGTGGGGAGATTGTCAATGCTATCACTAGAAGTAAACACATCTTCATCAATAGATAGATCTTGATTATTATTTTTGATAATTGTGGTAGGGAGATTGTCAATGCTATCATTTTTCATTTCTATGCGTGTGTTTGTTGGGCAGCTTGAGTAGCTTGCACAGCTTGCACAACTTGAGCAGCTTGTGCAGCTTGCTAAGCAACTAGTTGTGCAGCTTGTCAGTCTTTGTTTTGTTAGACTGCCTTTGGATAAGCGGCTTGCAATGCAATGTTGTATTGGTTTGATGTGTTTGGTTTGGGTGGTGGTGGTGGTGGAGGTGGTTTTGGAATAGTGCTTGTTGTGGTGATAAGAGGTTTCATCGTATTGATGATTGGTATTTGAGTGGTGGATGGTGTAAATGATGTGATTGGTCCTTGAGAGACCATTTTTTGAGATATTATGGAGGTGGTTCATGATATTGTGATTGTTTGTGCATTTGTCGTCTATTGTTGAGATGTCGACAATAAGTTCTGAAAGTTTGGCATGATGTTTTGATTGATGTTTGGGATGTTGGTTTGATTGATACTTGGTAAAGGGGGAAGCCCTAAGCCAAGGAGTGGTGTGAGTGATGATGGCAATGGTGGTTTTGGAATTGTGTTGGATGTAGTGACAAGTTGTTGAGATACGTTTGGAGTGATCATGAGGTTTTGAGATATGATGGGTGTGATAGGGGTGGTTGGAGTGATCGAGGTGATAGGAATGGTTGGAATGACCAAGGTGATAGATCCTTGGGAGACCATATTTTGATTTGTCAGGATTGATGTTTTCATTTGATTAGATACCATCTGTTGGTGCGATGTCAATGGTATATTCAAAGGATTTGATGTGATGGCTTGATTGGTATTAGGTGGACTGATTTGGATGGAGGGATTGGTGCTAGTTAAAGGGGGAATCCCTAAACCAAGGAATGATGTTGATATGGGTAATGGTGGTGGAGATGTATCTTGGTGCAATGACTCAACTATTTTGGTAAGTGTAGCAATTTGATATTGCCAAATTTTATCTTGATTTCAATCTTGACTCCCTTGATATAGTTGATTTGGTTCAAGCAGATTTGGGATGCATACTTGTGGTTTTTGAATGAGATCATGGAAAATTTGATTTTGGACAATGTTATGATTTGAGATGATGTTCAAATTTGGTATGATATGTTGAAATTGAACATTGTTGGTGTTGGGAATCATATTGCCTTGATTTAGGTAACTTTGATTTTGCCTGGTGTTACCTTGACTTGGATTAATACATGGAGTTGTTAACATCTTGTTTGGACTTTGAACAACATTTGTATGATTCGCAAACATATTTATCCTAAATTTTTCCAAGTGTGGATTCATGTTTGGTAATCTTGTACTTGGTATATTCACTTTTGGCATGTATGGATTTAATGGGATGGTATTGTTTTCTTGAAGACTCGTGCATTGAGTATTTGGTTGATAGATTTGTAATGTTGGACTTGGATTTAAATCTACCATCAGAAAAGGTGTTCCAAGATTTAGATTGGGTAGACTCACAATTTTTGTACCATTAAGGTTTGTAGGAGATAATGATCCCATGTATGGATTGTATAAATGTGAGTTTTGAAAATCAATTGGCATTGTAAGGCTTTGATAGTTTGGTTGACTTGGATTACTCATGATGTATGGATCAAGTTTATATTCCATGTTCCTCTTGTGTTTTGACCTTGTTGTAAAAGTGACCTCTAAGGTGTTTAGGATCAATGATGAGATGAAGGATGAAAAGGGGTGAATGATATGAGTGTTGAACATTTAGGGACTTTGTATCAATGCTAGACTTAGGGCTTGATTTTGATTGTTTGAGTTGGATAATGAAATTCTAAACCCTAAGATGTTAGATGTTATTTTAGGATGTACTTGTTGAAAGGGTTGCTAATTTAACTAAAGGTATGAGAAAGGATGCACTCCCATACTCCTAACTAAACAAGGTGATTTTGATTTTGATGATTTACCCAAGTCTAGAATGATGTTTCCAAAGATCTAAAGTTGCTTGTGGGATGGGATGATAAATGTTTGAAATGGATGAAGTGTTTGATTTTGATCCTAAATGAACCTAAGAAGGACTTGTTTACAAGGTCAAGGTTTTGAAGAACATGCTTTTCCCTTCAAACCAAAAGATCAATGTTTGCTCAAAAGACCATCAGACAAAAGATACACAAGCACATGTGTGGGGTTCAATTGATTTCATCTTAATTAGTGAATTGATTTTACCAAGAACACTTCTTTGATTAGGTTTCCCAAACTAAATGTCCAATGTATTAATTTCTTCGAATTCCACAAAGTATGTTATGTGGAAACTTGATGAATCCAAGGCAAGGGTTACCTATTGTTGATATTTAGTAGGAAAAATGAGATGTAAGTTCAAGTGTTTAGAAACCTCTAAGGATGTGAATCCCAAGGGAAAGCAATAACACATGAATTTTGTCAATTGTATTTGCCTCCTAAAGGGTTTGAAATTTTGATGATGATGTTAAGTGTTTGTTTCCAAATGTTTTCGAACAAGCAAAGTGTTTTGACTCATACGCAATATAACATCCTAGCTCAATTGGTACATTTTTCTTGGTGGGACTTCTTCATGCCCTTCGTAGTAGAAGGGATGATTTTACATGCAACCAAGGAAAGAGTATAAAGGTATGTTAAGAATGAAGTCTTAACCTTTGTACTTTAACCAAGATTGGACATGGCAAGTAACTTCTTGGAATCTAAGTTTCAATGCACCACGTTGATAAACTCATTGGATGGACCGATTGGATACTATAAATAAGGTTCTTAATGATGAGACATCAGGGACATGGCACTTTGTGAGCATCCAACAAGTCACTAAAGGCTTTAATAAATCCTACTAGGGGCTTTTATACTTTTTATGGTAGTACCCCATTTTGAAAGACACTGTACGGCTAAAGCCTACATACGATGAGGACTTGACAGTTTAGTCTTATCCATTTATATACAAGCCTGAATGAAAAACTAGTTGGAGTCACCTTCGAGTTCTCCTTTCGGATGTGTCTCTTAGGAAGGCCCCTCTAAAGGTAAATAATAGCGAACAAGCACATTCATAGTTTGATCAACCTTCGTTTAGAAAGAAAGGGAGAAAACATGCGATATACCTAACTCACACTTGCAAGCTTTGTTCAATTTTAGTTCCCAAAATGAAGTGTGGAGGTGATTACTTTATCTCAACCTAAGATCACAAAAAAGTTCTTTTGATTCTCAAGATCACTGTAAAGCATGAGAGAAGCGCATATGTCCTTTTTTGATGATGTTAGTTTAAGTAAGAAATCACAAAAATAAAGTTGCACATGTTCATTTTAACCTTTCAAAGCAATTGTGAGTTCATTTTAAAAGCACCAAATGAATTTGTGAGATTTTATTGTTCAATTGTTAACCTTAAAAAAAATCTAGTAAATTGGCCTAAGGTTCTTTTTAATCCCTTTTTC